>JBBYHK010121453.1:0-39120 GCA_038382065.1 Adansonia grandidieri | reverse complement strand
TACTTTAAGATGTAATCACGTCATAAAAGAAAAACCCTTTTGTGACTCTATGAATGATGTTATTGACGAAGTTGTTCTAAGAATCAATTGTCTCCAATGCATATGCACATTTAATTTCACCATTTTCATTACACTTACATCAATCATTCATTATCTTAACCCATCATTGCATCATAAGTGCTCATCAATAAATATATTTTTAAATAAAAGTCTAATACAAGAATTGGGCCATAAAAGTGAAAAGGATTTCAAGATCAATTAGGAATGTAGAACATTACATCACGCACCACTACAACACACGATGCCATAAGAAAATCATGTAGAGTGATCATAAAGCTCTTATTGAGCGACTTGAGCTAATGGTTAAGGAATCGCAAGACCAGATGCTTCATCAATGATATGAAATGCAAAATCAAATTGCAAAACTTATAGAACTAATGACTGCTTCTATGAAAGAAAAAAGGCAAGCCAACACTATTGAAATAAGGAATGATCCTCCGAAAGCTGAAGTTTGCCTGCCAATAATCCAAAACCTTCCAAGGGGAAACTAGATAAGAACAACGGCCCACTCCTACACCTATCACTCAGGCTCCACCAGTCATTTACCTAAATCCCATTGCGATGGGTCAATTCATTCTCGATACTCAAAGGGTGAATGCAAGAGTCTTATCGACAAATCCGATAACCTTTGACCATGAAGAACCAGAGAAAATAGAAGGTCAAAAGTCCATGACTGCAGAAGGAATGAACAAATTCCAGCTACTAGAAAAATACCTCCAAGCTGTCGAGGGGAGTGACAAGTTCGAAGCTCTTAACGCATAATCCTTGTCTTTGGTGTCTAACCTTGTTATTCTCTCAAAGTTCAAAGTGTCAGAGTTTGAAAAGTTTAATGGAACCACTAACCCTTTTGTCCATGTTTGAGTGTACCTACGAAAGATGGCTGGGTATGAGAAAGATGAAAAGCTCCTCTTCTATTACTTCCAACATAGCCTCATTAGGCTAGTAGCTCGGTGGTATATCGAGCTAGACAATGTAAAAATCTAATCATGGGTTGACTGGGCTAAGGCATTTCCAAATCAATACTAGCACGTATCGGATTGGGTGCCAAATCGACTTTCCCTAATGAATTTTGAGAAAAGATCCACTGAAAGTTTCAAACAATATGCCCAAAGGTGGAGAGAAAAGGCAGCCCTAGTCTAGCCTCCCCTTACGGAAAAAAAATGATAGTCACTTTCATTCACACCTTACGTACTCCTTATTATGAGAAGCTCGTAAGGAATACCACCAAGAAATTCACAAACTTAGTGCTCTCTAGAGAAATGATCGATGCTACCATTAAGAATGGTAGAATGTCTACCAGGGAAACAACTGGATCAAGTAAGAAGCCCATTGCCAGTGGAAAGAAAGAAGAAGAGGCCAATGCCATAAGTTATGCTAGCTCATCTCAGCCAAAACAATGTCAAATACTCGACCCTCACTACCCAAGCACACTGTATTCTTGCCTTATCACCATACCCCCTCAGCCAATTAATACCATAACCTATAACCCATCCTTTGCAATCCCATCTAACCCACCATAAAACTCCCTCCAAAAGTTCACCAAAGTACGAATTGAATAACTAATAATGCACATGGTAATTAAGGGGTAAATCAATAAAGACAACATTTTGATCCTATCCCAATGACCTATAAGGAGCTCTACTAGACCTTACCCCAAAATCATTTAGTGGCCCCAATCTATGTCCCAAAAAAAAGCCACCATACCCATAATGGTACAACCCTAACGCCCATTATGAATACCATGCTGAGGTAGCAGGGCATGACATTCACAACTACATATCTTTCAAAGGAAATGTGCAAAATCTAATTAACTTAAAAGTCTTGTAGTTCAGAATAAACCAGGGACCAAATTTTGTCGCCAATACTTTATAAAACCACACTAAGCTAGCAGCAAACATGATTGACATTAAGAACAAATGTGAAGTCAAGGCAAGCATAGAGGATGAAAGGATGCCAATGTTCTTGATCTAGCAGGTATTGATTCAGGTCGGGTTACTCAACATAACAGAAAAATTAGAAGACAATCCTGACAACTTCTGTGACTTCCACATAGTTGTAGGCCATACCTTACAAACATGTAGGGAGTTTAGGTCCATGGTTCAAAGAATGATAAATGAACGCCATATAGAATTTTATCGTGAAATCACACATACCGTTGAATCTATCAACATGATAGGAGAAAAAGCCATATAGCCACTTTATAGGAGAAATTGACCCCTTATTTTTTATGGTAAGTTAAGTTTCGAGGCTAGTTTTTCGATACCTACACCAAAGTTAGTTATGGAGGTAAATAAACCATTCTTGTATAAAAGCAACAAAGCTATTCCATGGAAATACAAGAATCAAGTAGTGATGATCGAAGAACTAACTCCCTCACTGCTGCGATGGAACTGTCAGGAGTTAGTCACCTAACCTGTAGCGATAGGTGTTACACTCCATCTGATTAAGAAAAATAAAAGGTTGATGCATCTCCAAGCACCGATACCATTCAGGCCCAAGCAAAGAATTTTGAGCTCGAGAAAGTCAAGGAAGTAGTAAGTTAAAGAAAAGCCACTGAGTTTCTCAAGTTCATCAAGCACAGTGAATGCTGCATTATAGACTAGTTAAGCAAACAACTTGAAAAGATTTCTATGCTATCTCTATTTCTTAATTTAGAGGTTCATCGAAATGCATTACTAAATGTGTTAAATGAAGCATATGTGCCACCGGACATCTCCATGGACAAATTGGATCGACTAGTGAACAACATCATGGCTGATAATTATATCTTGTTCACTGATGATGAGATCCCACCTAGAGGCAGTGGCAGTTATAAAGCTTTGCATATCACTACCCATTGCAAGGGACGCATTTTGCCCAAAGTACTCGTAGACAATAGATCAACCTTTAATGTCATGCCTATGACTACATTAAGCAAACTCCTTGTCGATCAGTCTAACATCAAAAGTAGCCATACCATAGTCTGAGCTTTTGATGGAACATGTCACGGAGTAATTGGAAATATCACAGTCTATCTCCAGATAGGCACATTTACATATAAAGTGGACTTTCAAGTTATGGATATTAATCCTTCTTACTACTGCCTATTAGGAAGGTCATGGATACACTCCACTAGAGTCATCCCATCCTCTCTCCTTCAGAAGCTCAAATTTGTGATAGAGGACAAAGTAGTCACTATTAAAGCAAAAGAAGAAATGATTGCCACTTATTTCACTAAGGATATCTATATAGAGCCTAATGACGATGCATTAGAGTCATCCTTCCAATCCTTCAAGTTCGTTAATGTAACATTTTTGGGAGAAAGATTACCAATAGTTGAACCTTACTTGTCAAAGAGTACCCACTTGGGTTTAAAAATGACCATTGGCAAAGGTTTCCATGCTTAAAAAGGCTTTGGCAAGAATCTGCAAGGGATGGCCCGAGACCTATAGGTCACCACTCAAGCCAACAAAAGAGGCTTAGGATTCAAGGCTAATGCACACTCAATAATGCAGCAAGAAAAAAAATCTATAACCAGGAGATGACACGATCATTGGGTCAAGAGGGGGAATCAAAGTTGACAATGTTCCCGTCTCTCTTTGAGATATTTTATTCAAGAGGACGAATCGATCTAAGCTAACTAGAAGAGCAAAAGGCTAAAGATGTCTTGGTCATCTTAAATAGAGCACTGAACAACCTTTATCTCCAAGATATCAAGCCATAAAATTTGTGTCCTTCCACTAAGACCTAATTTTGATGACAGGTTCATGACAGAAGCCCTTGCACTTTTCTTGTCCCTTTCATGTAATGTCAAAAAATGAAAATCTACTTGCCCTCACCTAAAGGGAGATAAGTGTCCTATGTAAGGGGCATTTTTTATCAAACACTATCAATGAAATGACTTTTGCATATATCATTCTCTATTATGTATCACTTTTTAACCTTTTTGTCTCCATTACTCTTTTGCCTTCATTTTTATCCAAATCCCTTGGTTGTATGTGTGCTTTTTGCAATGTCTAGTTCTTTACCCTTTTAGGTATCCTGACGATAGTGATATGGATTTGTCTAATGGGTTGCTGAAGAATTTGTACTAGTAAAGTTGATCCTGAAGAAGATTTTGAAGAGAGCTCTGTACCATCAGACCTCTTATGATTAGTTGAGCAAGAGGAGAAGCAGATCATATCCCATAAAGACCTAATGAAAGTAATAAATCTAGGTACTCAAAAGGATCAAAAGGAGGTTAAAATTAGAACCTAAATAAAGTCGATAGATAGGACCAAGCTGATAAACTTACTCTAAGAATATCGAGATGTATTTGCTTGATCATATCAAGCATGCCAGGATTAGACACTAATATAGTGGTCCATAAACATCCCATCAAGTCTAGATGTAAACTGATCTGGCATAAGCTAAGGAGGATGCAGGCGACAATGCTTCTCAAATTAAAGAAAAAGTCAAGAAGCAATTTGATACAGGGTTTATTGGACTAGCCAAATATCCAGAATGGGTTGCCAATATAGTCCTAGTCCTAAAGATAGATGGAAAAGTATGAATGTATGTTGATTATCAGGATTTGAATTGAGCTAGTCCCAAGGATAACTTCCCACTACCTTATATCGACACTTTGGTAGACAGCACGACCAAGAATTCTCTATTCTCTTTCATGGATGGATTTCTCAAGCTACAACCAGATCAAGATGGCGCCTGAAGACATGGAGAAAATAATTTTGGTAACCATGTGAGGGATATTTTGCTATAATGTCATGCCCTTCAGACTCAAAAATACTAGGGCAACCTATCAACAGGCCATGGTAGCCTTATTCCATGACATGATGCATAAAGAAATTAAGGTCTACATTGATGATATGATTGCCAAGTCAACAAAAAAGGATAAACATGTCATAGACCTTCAGAAACTTTTTGAATGGCTATGAAAACTTCAGCTCAAATTAAATCCTGCCAAATGCACCATCGGAGTCACTTCGAGTAAGCTTTTAGGCTTTATAGTTAGCAAAAAAGGGATTAAAATTGACCCAAACAAAGTTAAAGCCATTCAAGATATGCCACCACCTCAAACCCAAAAGGAAGTGAGAAGCTTTTTAGGGAGACTAAACTACATTGCTAGATTCATATCCTAGCTCACTGACAAATGCGACCCTATCTTTTAGCTCTTTCGCAAACAAAATCTGGGAGAGTGGATTGAGGCATGTCAAGAAGCCTTTGATAAAGTCAAACATTATTCGTCAAGCCTGCCAATGTTGGTACCATCAGTGCCCAATCGACCTTCAATCCTTTACTTGGTAGTCTTTGACAAGTCTATGGGTTATGTATTAAGGCAGCATAATGAGTTAGGAAAGAAGGAACAAGGAATCTACTACTTAAGCAAAAAGTTCACAGAATGCGAGTGCAATTACTCTGTAGTAAAGAAGTTATGCTGTGCTTTAGAGTGAATAGCCAAGAGACTCAGGCAGTACATGCTGTATCACACCACATGGTTGATTGCAAGGCTTGATCCTATCAAGTATCTATACGAAGCCCCTACATTATCAGGAAGGCTAACTAGATGGTTAGTCTTGGTTTTTGAATACGACATTGCCTATGTCAGTCAAAAGGCTATCAAGTGCTGTGCGATAGCTAACTTTTTGGCAAGTCAAGTGGCAGATGGCTATGAACCCCTAAATTTTTGACTTTCCATATGAGGATCTAATGTGCATTTCTGAAGACGAAGACACCTCTAACCAAGATTAATTTGGAAGATGTATTTTAATGGAACATCAAATGCCCTAGGACATGGAATTATGGTAATATTGATGTCACCCGATGAGAGTCATTATCCGTTCACAACAAGGTTAAATTTTTACTGCACAAATAATATCGCAGAATATGAAGCTTGTGTCATGGGGCTTCAAGTAGCCATTGAGAGGAATGTCAAGATATTATAGGTGTTCTATGATTTGGCCCTAGTTATCTACCAATTAAAAGGGGAATGGCAAACTCGTGATGCCAAACTGATGTAATAGAGGAAGCTGATAGCAAAGATCAAAAGAATTTGATGATATTAGTTTTTGACACTTACCTTGAGAAGAGGACCAAATAGCTAATGCTTTGGCTACCTTGTCATCCATGTTTAAAGTCAACCAAGAGTCGAATGTTGCTTCCATCCAAATAAGCATCTACACAACTCCGGTTCATTGTCATAGTGTCAAAAAAAGAGAAGGATAGCCTACCGTGGTACTTGACATCCTTCGTTACATCAAGGATTAGTAATATGTCAAACATGCAACCGAGACTGATAAAAGGACTATCAAAAGGCTAGCCATGGGATTTGTTCTTGATGGAAAAATGTTATACAAAAGGAGTCACGATCAAGTATTTCTTAGATATGTTGACACTCCTGAAGCCAAAAAGATCCTAGAAGAAGTTCATGAAGGGATTTGTGGCACACATGCTAATGGACATCGGATGGCCAAGCAAATCATGAAAGCGGGTTATTACTGCTTGACCCTTGAGACAGACTGCATCAATTATGCCCAAAAATGCCACAAGTGTCAAATCTATGTGGACAAGATCAAGTTCCCTCTGCACCACTTTATGTACTGACGGCCCCATGGCCCTTTTCCATGTGGGGCATAGATATGATCGGGCTAATCACCCTTAAAGCTTCTAATAGGCATCATTTTATCTTAGTAGCGATCGATTATTTTACCAAATAGGTGGAGGCTGCCTCATATGCTAATGTCACTAGATTGATTATCTGTAAGTTTGTCAAGCGAGACATCATCTGCAGGTATGGCCTCCCGAACCAAATCATCGCAGATAATGCAAGCAACTTAAACAATAAAATGATGCAAGCGATCTGTTCATAGTTCAAGATCCAGTGTCATAATTCTATCTTTTATCACCTAAAGATGAATGGGGCAGTCGAGGCAGCCAACAAAAACATTAAAAGAATAGTTAAGAAAATGGCTGAGACTTACAAAGACTAGCATGAGAAGCTATTCTATGCACTTCATGCCTATCGAACCTTAGTTCGTACTTCCACTAGTGCTATCCTACTTTTATTATCTTTGGGATGGAAGCTGTATTGCCTATCGAAGTTGAGATCCCTTCTCTCAGAGTCTTGATGGAAACCAAACTTGAAGAAGCTGAATGGGTCAAGAACATATACAACCAACCCAACCTCATCAAGGAAAAATGCATGAAAGCCATTTGCTATGGTCAAATGTATCAAAGATGCATGATTCGAGCCCATGACAAAAAGATGCGCCCATGACAATTTCACCCAGGCAAATTGGTATTGAAGAAGATCCTCCCAATCCATAAAGATGCATAGGGCAAGTAGACCCTTAATTGGGAAAGACTGTATGTCATAAAGCAAGCCTTCTTCGGAGGGGCCCTAATCTTGTCAGAAATGGATGATAATGTCTTACCTAACCCAATCAACTCAAATTCCATCAAGAAATATTACACATAAAGGGTGAAAACCTTAAAGAGAAAAAATAAAAAAAGCGAAAACAAAAACCAAAAAAACAACAAAAAAAGAGAGAAAACAAAAAAAAGTAAAAATATAAATAACAAAAAAGAGCAAAAACAAAAAAAACTAAAACAAAAAAAATAAAAAATGAAAACAAAAAGGGGTTCAAATGAAAATTCAAAAAAGGCATTTGGGCAGCCAACCCAACTACAATTGAAAACCCACAAGGGTGACTTAAGAAGATCAATTTTGATGGGGCACAAATTGAGAGTGGCTATAGGACAATGTAAAGCAATCCTAGTGATCTTCCGAAGATCAGCTCATACTAGTCATATTTATTATTCAAGAAAGATCCTGAAAAGCACCTAGGGAACATCTATGTCATGATTGTCAGAGGCATCTTTCGCCCAAAAGATCATATTATTGCCATTGAATCACTTGTTTGTCAAATAGTATATACTGCGTTATATCTCTTTGTTGTCATGAATAAATATTGCCTTGTTTCTTTTAACCCCTATACAATTCACATTGCACTTGTCATTTAGTTGATAATATTTGATAATCAATTGAAATATGAATCAATACATCTCGATATTGCATCAAAAGGAAAAGAAAAGCACAAGAAACTCTGCTCACGCCTTAATCATCAAAATCATGGACCTTTTACATCCAAACACTTGCTCAACATGGCCATACACCAAACCATTTCTTGCTTTCATAAGCCACATCACAAGAAAAAACCATTTTAAGCTAACCAAAAATTGACCCATGTGTTCTATCTGAATCCTATCGAAACTAAAGACATCAACCAATTAGGCAAATAATCTCCAAATTATTGACAATGCCCTATAATTATAAAAAAAAAAAATGATTGAACCTCTCGAATCGGGAAATGCAATAATCCAAATTCTTAAAAATAGATTTTTTGCCATATCCCTAATGGAGCTAGGATAACCTACAATCCCCAACTAGATTAGGAAAATTCCCATCCATAGTTGCAACAAAGATAAATCACCATCCCTATAAGAGTCTGAACGACGTACAAAAATAACTACAGCTATCTCCTGTATTGGACTTCAAATCATGCAATCATGACAGTATTCCACATCATGCATTCACAAAACCATCACACATCATGATTTTTGCAATGTTACTTTAAGCCAGGTTCACCAAACCTCCAAGCAGTCCTTGGTAAGAACTTTGAGCTTCGTAAACCAAGCATTATTTAGGAGGCACCTATCAAGAAACCTTCTTAAGCCTATACGAGCTAATAGCAACAAACTTGTCTACAAACAACCTGATGCCAATCATGCCCACATCAAGCCCATAAGTCAGTGGCACCTTTTCAAAGCCCATAAGTCAGTGGCACCCTTTTCAAAGTCCACAAGTTAGTGGCACCTTTTTAAAGCCCACAAGTCAGTGGCATCTTTTCAAAGCCCATAAGTCCATGGCATATTTTCAAAGCCCATAAGTCTGTGGCACCCTTTTCAAAGCTGTAAAGTTAGTGGCACCTTTTCCAAAAGCTCACAAGTCAATGGCACCATTTTAAAGCCCACACAAGTTAGTGGCACCCAAATCTAAGTCAAAGTCCACACAAGCTAGTGGCACCCAAGTTTAATTCAAAGCCTACATAAGCCGGTGGCACTCAAATCAAAGCACACATGAGCTAGTGGCACCCAAGTTTAAGTTAAAGCTAGCACAAGCTAGTGGCACCCATATAAAAAATCCACGTTACTCTATACTTGCCTAAGGGGGTCAAACCTTAGAAAACCTAGCACCCTAGTATAGAGGCAAACCCTACAAAATTCATTTAAACCTTTATCAGGATCATTGCTAATACACTGCACTTATCACAATGAAGTTAATTACAATTTATTTCTTTGCAAGTGTTCTGAGGAGCATCATTCTACCCCAGACAAAATGGTGTATATTTATCTTTACCTTATTCCTAATTCCCAGCAACAGTCAAAGAGAGGCAGATGTAGACACCTTATTTTGTCTAAGCTAATTTTTTTTAGCAACCAAGCTAATTTCCCACAGTCCAGGCATTTTTAACTCATCCATCATTGATCAAAAACTCAATTTTGACTCCTTTTTTGCATAAGAAAGATCAAAACCCATATCAAATTATAAATTTACACTTGTTAATTAATCAAAGCTTTTTTTTAAGTCTAAATTAGACTAAAAAGGTTAATGTCACATGATCACCCTACTCTTCCCTAGTTTGGTGACTAAGATCACCATCAACCATCCTATTTGCTGGAAAATCATTTCAGCATTTAAACCAGCCACCCTATGTCCATCACATTGGCAGCAAGTTATTCCCTGTAGCTACTCTATAGCCACCAATCTGACATCACCTTGTCCTCATTGCGAAATGACCAAAAACACCTTTAAATTGGCTTAAAATAATAGTATAAATATGCCACTTATATCTCATCTAAAAAAGGTTAGATTACAGTTCATTTTTAGCTTCCAAAACACATTCCTACACCAAGAAAACCAGAATCCCATAGCTCTTCACTCACCACCCAAAAATAGCCCAAAACACTTATTCCCAACCATTAGGCGGTCTAAAAATCACCCTCATCCATAGCAGAACCAAAACCTCATTGTTTCACTCTTTTTCTTGCTTGTTAAGAACAAGAAAAAGAGAAAAATTCAAGTCATCTCTGTTACTCCAACTATTTGGCCAAAATTGAAGTTTTATTAGTATAACTTCTTACTTTATCACTTTCATTTTTTGTTTTCTAGTATCTTCATCATTTTAGTGAGCTTTCCATGTTTCCATCACCCTCTTAAGATTCTCATGCATTATTGTGGCCTTTGGTTGTGGTAGTTTAGGATTTGGATGCCTTAATGCCCCTTTGATATGCAAAATGTCTCATTTCATCCTTATTATTTTGATAGCTCTTGCTCATACATTTTATGCCATATTATGCATCCTGTTATGATTAATCCATGTATAAATCATTAGCCTAACATATTTCAAGCATACTTACACATTAGCTTGTATCTTGTCATGAATATTGTCATTTTTAGCTTTCATAACATTTTCTTGTCAAAGTGTATAACACTTTCTTTGTCTTGGCCATTAGTAAAGTTAGCATCCCCATTTATGTTTTATGCCATCCCCTTGCATGTTCATTGCCTTCTCCTTGTCTAAATGCATGTTTGATGGCTATCAAAAACTAATTTTCAAAACCTCCCCTAGCCAAGCATGTTAACCTTAACCAATGAGGATTAGCATAACTTAACTTTTTTCTTAAAGTTAGCAAAATATCTTGGGGAAAATTAAGTTTTCCAGATCTAGAATCATCGCTAAACAAGCTTAAATCTTCTGATTTTGAAATAAAAATAGCCTTACACTTGTTCTCGAAATGTTCTACCTCATTTTTGAGTCGAAACCTCAAATGGTATGATCAACAAGCTATTTCATCATCCTAAAATACTTTGGGGCTTTGCGAATGAGTTCATAAGGCTTATGCCACTCTTTCCCTTCAATCATGGATGTTTGAATGTCAATGACTCGAGTTTAGACCTGTAAACATAAAGAAAATAAGAAATATCCTCTGCTTTACTTTATCTTTTCCTAGTAGTAGCATTGTTACAAATTGAAAAATCACTTTAAAATCCTAAACGATTTTTCATGAATTTAATAATATTTTTCTCTGAAAATGTGTCAAAATACCTTTAAAATGAGGTCTTGTTCATCCCTAGATCAATCTGGATGAAAGCGTTATGATTTTTTAAACCTAGACTGTCTAGAATCCCTAGAGTAACCAAAGTGCATTCTTGTTGCGTCCTTTAAGCCCACCAAACAATTTTTCCAAATCCATGTAGCATTTTTCCTAAAGCGTTCATGAAATTCCCTTTCTGGAAAGGAATTATTTGTAATTTTTTTATATCAAATGAGTCCAAAATGATTTTTCAAATTTTGCCATACCTTATTCCTTGTATGCTCTGCTAGTAGCAAAATTAATCCAAACTTGAAAATTTATTCCCCCATAGAGTAACTTTTTGGGATATTGGGAGTATTTTTAGGTTGACCCTCATCGAGTTACCATTCTAACAATATCTTGTCCACCCTCTAAAGCCTTTAAACCAATTTAGAATAAATTCGGGAAGTAGGATAGCATGATGTTATTCCCTGTTTTCAGTTATGGTCAAAATTAAATTGTTTTCTCGAATTTTGTCTTGAGACATTCGAATGTCTCTTTATCACCTCAATCAGACTCGAGAACATGCTTTGACCTTGCATAGGCTTGTATTGTCAAAATGTCGAGAACATGCTTTGACCTCGCATGAACAAACATATTTTTACATCTTTACCATCCTTATTCACAATAATTTCTTTTACCGGAAGTTGTCGAAATGCTCACACATTTCCTAAATCACAAAGTTTTGTCAGCTTAAGTTTTCCAACTCGACTTCACTAAAGAGTGTCAGACGTGTCACTTTTAGGGATATCCAACACCCACCTTTCGAGGGGATACTTCAACCTCGCTTTTCAAAATTATCGAGATTGAAAAATCTCCCTTTACCAAAATGATTTGTTATCCACGGGGATACTCCAACCCCATATTTTCGAAGCGATACTCCAACCCTATCTTTCAACTATAATTAATTTTTTCCTCCTTCCTGGACTTCCATAAATATGTTAAATAAATCTTATTCAGTCAAGAAACCCATATGCATCTCGAAAATTATCGATTCGGTTATTTCCAAATTATCGATTCCAATTGCGAGATATTCTAATAGTCCATTCCTTTTCTTTATCATTGCATTGAATGATCCATGTTATGCTACTTCATTTGTTGCTTTACTAACATGATTTCTTTTTTATGATTATTTGCATTCATGCTTTCAAATCATTTCAAATACAATTAAAGGTAATGTTCTGTGTGGGTATCTCTCCAATGCCTAAAGTGGAATATTCCATTTTCAAAAGTAAAATCCAGAGGTCATTTTATTAAAAATTTTTATTTTCCTTATCTCTTTGGGGTGTATGTGAGATTAAATCTTTTTCATCAAAACATGATTTCTATTTCTATAAGATTCATGCATCAAAGGAGGGTTATATCAAAATAGTGACGAGGTAAGATCAAAAGAATCGAAACCAAGATGAGACATAGCCAGTAAAGTACCAATTTCGAGCGTCATGAAGAGTTTGTACCTTATCATGCATAACCAACTGCCAAACCCAAATGGTGAATCTTTGTACTACGTAGACCACAAGATCAGTGTTTTGAGTTTTATAACTCAAAACATAAGTTTCAATAGGCATCCGGTTATGCCTAGCCTGAAATGATCGGTGGCGACTCCATGCATTGATTCATCTTATGGTCCTCTTCAGTATATCACAAGTTAGGAATCTATACATTCTCATTCTCATCACATCACAAAAGAAAAGTCTCGGTTAAGAAGACATTTCCAAGTCAAAAAAATATTTTAAGTCATACTCATTTATAGATCCATGAGGATCCACCTCGGGGTACATTGTGACAAATCCAAAGAATCAATATCATGTATCCCAATGTAGGAAACATGATTGCAGTACCCAACAAAAAGACTGGAGATTATTACGCATATCTAAGTTTATCTTATTTCATGGATGAACATTAATTATAAGGAAAATGGTGGGAAACAAAGATTTTCTTACAATCTAAAGCATCAAGATCGCGTATCCCAATGTAGGAAACATGATTGTAGTGCCAATAACAAAAAGAATGGAGATTATTATAGGTATCAAAGTTTGTTTATTTTCACAGATGAACTTTGATTATAAGGAAAATGGTGGAAAGAATAGCTTTTCCTACAAATCCAATGCATCAATATCGTGTATCCCAATAAGGATAACTTGATTGTAGTGCACATGACAAAAAGAATGGAGATTATTATGAGTATCTAAGTTTGTCTCATTTCATAGATGATCTTTGATTATAAGGAAAATGGTGGAAAGAAAAGCTTTTCTTGCAAATCCAAAGCATCAATATCATGTATCCCAATGTAGAGAACATGATTACAGTGCCAATAACAAAAAGAATGGAGATTATTAAGAGTATCCAAGTTTGCCTTATTTCACGGATATTAATAATAAGGAAAATTGTGAAAAGAAAAGCTTTTCTTGCCAATTTAAAGCATCAATATCGTGCATCCTAATAAGGTGAACATCATTGTAGTACCCATAACAAAAAGAATGGAGATTATTATGAGTATCCAAGTGTGTCTCATTTCACAGATGAACTTTGATTCTAAGGAAAATGGTGGAAAGAAAAGCTTTTCTTGCCAATCTAAAGCATCAATATCGTGTATCCCAATAAGGTGAACATGATTGTAGTGCCCATAACAAAAAGAATGGAGATTATTATGAGTATCCAAGTGTGTCTCATTTCATAGATGAACTTTGATTCTAAGGAAAATAAGGGAAAGAAAAGCTTTTCTTGCAAATCCAAAGCATCAATATTATTTATCCCAATAAGGAGAACATGATTGTAGTGCCCATAACAAAAAGAATAAAGATTATTATGAGCATTCAAGTTTGTCTTATTTCACAATGAACATTAATTACAAGGAAACTAGTGGAAAGAAAAGCATTTCTTGCAAATCCAAAGCTTCAATATCGTGTATCCCAATAGAGAGAATATGATTGTAGTGCCAATAACAAAAAGAATGGAGATTATTGCGAGTCTCCAAGTTTGTTTCATTTCACAGATGAACTTTGATGATAAGGAAAATGGTGGAAAGTAAAGCTTTTATTTCAAATGCAAAGCTTCAATATCATGTATCCCAATGTAGAGAACATGATTGTGGTGCCAATAACAAAAAAAATGGAGATTATTATGGGTATCCAAGTTTGGCTGATTTCACAGATAAACTTTGATTAGAAGGAAAATGATGGAAAGAAAAACTTTTCCTATGAATCCAAAGCATCATCAATATCGTATATCCCAATGAGGAGAACATGATTATAGTGCCCATAACAAAAACAATGGAGATTATTATGAGTATCCAAGTTTGTCTAATTTCATGGATGAAATTTGATTATAAGGAAAATGGTGGAAAGAAAAGCTTTTATTGCAAATCCAAAGCACCA
Source organism: Adansonia grandidieri (assembly GCA_038382065.1). Classification (NCBI taxonomy): domain Eukaryota; kingdom Viridiplantae; phylum Streptophyta; class Magnoliopsida; order Malvales; family Malvaceae; genus Adansonia; species Adansonia grandidieri. The sequence goes on along the minus strand of JBBYHK010121453.1, from coordinate 24,511 downwards.
ATATTGTGTATCCCAATAAGATGAACATGATTGTAGTGCCCATAGCAAAAAGAATGGGGATTATTATAAGTATCTAAGTTTGTCTTATTTTAAGGATGAGCATTAATTATAAGGAAAATGGTGAAAAGTAAAGGTTTTCTTGCAATCTAAAGCATCAAGATCGCATATCCCAATGTAGGGAACATGATTGTAGTGCCAATAATAAAAAGAATGGAGATTATTACCGGTATCCAAGTTTGTCTTTTTCATGGATGAACTTTGATTATAAGGAAATTGGAGGAAAGAGAAGCTTCTCCTGCAAATCCAATGCATCAATATCGTGTATCCCAATGAAGAGAACATGATTACAGTTCCCATAACAAAAAGAATAAAGATTATTATGAGTATCCAAAGTTAGTCTCATTTCAAAGATGAACTTTGATCATATGGAAAATAGTGGAAAGAAAAGCCTTTCCTACAAATCCAAATCATCAATATCGTGTATCTCAATTAGGAGAACATTATTATAGTGCCCATAACAAAAGGAATGAAGATTATTATAAGTATCTAAGTTTGTCTCATTTCACTGATGAACATTAATTACAAGGAAAATGGTGGAAAGAAAACATATCTTACAAATCCAAAGCTTCAATATCATGCATCCCAATGAACTAAACATGATTGTAGTGCCAATAACAAAAAGAATGGAGATTATTATGAGTATCTAAGTTTGTCTTATTTCACAGATAAACTTTAATTATAAGAAAAATGGTGGAAAGAAAAGCTTTTATTTCAAATCGAAAGCTTCAATATCATGATCCCAATATAGGGAACATGATTGTAGTGCCCATAACAAAAAGAATGGAGATTATTACGAGTATCCAAGTTTGTCTCATTTCATAGATGAAATTTGATTATAAAGAAAAAGGTGGAAAGAAAAGCTTTTCTTGCAAATCCAAAGCATCAGTATCGTGTATCCCAATGAGGAGAACATGATTGTAATGCCAATAACAAAAAGAATGGAGATTATTTAAAATATCCAAGTTTGTCTCATTTCACGGATAAACATTAATTACAAGGAAAATGGTGGAAAGAAAAGCTTTTCTTGCAAATCCAAAGCATCAATATCATCTATCCCAATGTGGGGAACATGATTACAATGCCAATAACAAAAAGAATAGAGATTATTACACGTGTCCATGTGTGTCTCATTTCACAGATGAACTTTAATTATAAGGAAAATAACAAAAAGAAAAGCTTTTCTTGCTAATTCAAAGCATGAGTATTGTGTATCCCAATGAGGTGAACATGATTGTAGTGCCCATAACAAAAAGAATGGAGATTATTATGAGTATCAAAGTTTGTCTCATTCCATAGATAAACATTGATTACAAGGAAAACGGTGGAAAGCAAAGCTTTTCTTGCAAATCCAAAGCATCAAGATCATGTATCCCAATGTGGGGAACATAACTGTAGTGCCAATAGCAAAAAGAATGGACATTATTACAAGTATTCAAATTTGTGTCATTTCATGAATGAACTTTGATTATAAGGAAAATAGTGGAAAAAAGGCTTTTCTTGGAAATCCAATGCATCAATATCATGTATCCCAACGAAGAGAGCATGATTGCAAAGCCCTTAAGAAAAAAAATAGTGATTATTATCAGTATCCAAGTTTGTCTCATTTCACAAATGAACTTTAATTATAAGGAAAATGGTGGAAAAAAAAGCTTCTTTCATAAATCCAAAGCATTAATATTGTGTATCCCAATGTGGAGAACATAATTACAGTGCCAATAACAAAAAAAATGGAGATTATTATGAGTATCCAAGTTTGTCTCATTTCATAGATAAACTTTGATTATAAGGAAAATGGTGGAAAGAAAATCTTTTCTTACAAATCCAAAGCTTCAATATCATGTATCCCAAAGAAGAGAACATGATTATAGTGCCCATAACAAAAAGGATAAAGATTATTATGAGTATCCAAGTTTGTCTTATTCCACTGGTGAACATTAATTACAAGGAAAATGTTGGAAAGAAAAGTATTTCTTGGAAATCTAAAGCTTTAATATAGTGCATCACAATAAGGAGAACATGATTGTAGTGCAGATAACAAAAAGAATGGAGATTATTACGAGTATCCAAGTTTGTCTCATTTCACAGATGAACATTGATGATAAGGAAAATGGTGGAAAGAAAAGCTTTTATTCTAAAACTAAAGCTTCAATGTGGAGAACATGACTGTAGTGCTAATAACCAAAAAAAAATGGAGATTACTATAGGTGTCCATGCTTGGCTGATTTCACGGATGAACTTTGATTATAAGGAAAATGGTGGAAAGAAAAGCTTTTCCCATGAATTCAAAGCATCAATGTTGTGTATCCTAATGAGGAGAACATGATTATAGCGCCCATAACAAAAAGAATAGAGATTATTACGAGCATCCAAATTTGTCTCAGTTCACGAATGAAATTCGATTATAAGGATAGTGGAGGAAAGAAAAGCTTTTCTTGCAAATCCAAAGCATCAATATTATGTATCCCAATGAGGTGAACATGATTGTAGTGCCCATAGCAAAAAGAATGGAGATAATTATGAGTATCTAAGTTTGTCTTATTTCATGGATGAACATTAATTATAAGGAAAATGGAGGAAAGCGAAGCTTTTCTTACAATCTAAAGCATCAAGATCATCTATCCCAATGTAGGGAACATGATTGTAGTGCTAATAGCAAAAAGAATGGAGATTATTATGAGTATCTAAGTTTGTCTCATTTCATGGATGAACATTAATTATAAGGAAAATGGTGGAAAGAAAAGCTTTTATTTCAAATCCAAAGCATCAACATCATGCATCCCAATGTGGAGAACATTAATGTAACACCCATAACAAAAAAAATAGAGATTATTTCAAGTATCCAAGTTTGTCACATTTAATAGATGAAATTTGATTATAAGGAAAATGGTGGAACAGAAAGCTTTTCTTCAAAATCAAAAGCATCAATATCATGTATCCTAATGTGGAGAACATGATTGTTGTGCCAATAACAAAAGGAATGGAGATTATTACGAGTACCCAAGTTTGTCTCATTTGATGGATGAACTTCGATTATAAGGAAAATGGTGAAAATAAAAGCTTTTCTTCCAAATCCAAAGCATCAATATTGTGTATCCTAATGAGGAGAACATGATTGTAGTGTGCATAACAAAAAGAATGGAGATTATTACAAGTATCCAGGTTTGTCTCATTTCACGGATGAACTTTGATGATAAGGAAAATGGTGGAAAGAAAGGCTTTTATTTCAAATCCAATGCTTCAATATAGAGAACATGACTGTAGTGCCAATAACAAAATAAATGGAGATTATTATCGGTATCCAAGTTTAGCTAATTTCACGGATGAACTTTGATTATAAGGAAAATGGAGGAAAGAAAAGCTTTTCCTATGAATCCAAAGCATTAATATCGTGTATCCTAATAAAGAGAATATGATTGTAGTGCCCATAACAAAAAGAATGGAGATTATTAAGAATATCCAAGTTTGTCTCAGTTCACTAATGAAATTCGATTATAAGGAAAATGGTGGAAAGAAAAGCTTTCCTTGCAAATCCACAGCATCAATATCGTGTATCCCAATGAGGTGAACATGACTGTAGTGCCCATAGCAAAAAGAATGGAGATTATTATAAGTATCTAAGTTTGTCTCATTTCATGGATGAACATTAATTATAAGGAAAATGGTGGAAAACAAAGCTTTTCTGCAATCTAGAGCATCAAGATCGTGCATCCCAATCTAGGGAACATGATTGTAGTGCCAGTAACAAAAAGAATAGAGATTATTACCGGTATCCAAGTTTGTTTCTTTTCATGAATGAACTTCGATTATAAGGAAAATGGTGGAAAGAATAGCTTTTCCTTTAAATCCAATGCCTCAATATCTTGTATCCCAACGAGGAAAACATGATTGCAGTGCCAATAACAAACAGAATGGTGATTATTACGAGTATCCAAGTTTGTCTCATTTCACATATAAACTTTGATTATAATGAAAATGGTGGAAAGAAAAGCTTTTCTTGTAATTCCAAAGCATCAATATCGTGTGTCCTAATTAGGAGAACATGATTATAGTGCCCATAAAAAAAAGAATGGAGATTATTATGAGTATCCAATTTTGTCTGATTTCACTTATGAATATTAATTACAAGGAAAATGGTGGAAAGAAAAGCATTTCATGCAAATGCAAAGCCTCAATATCATGCATCCCAATAAGGAAAATATGATTGTAGTGCTAATAACGAAAAGAATGATGAGTAATGTGAGTATCCAAATTTGTCTCATTTTACAAATGAGCTTTGATTATAAGGAAAATGGTGGAAGGAAAAGCTTTTATTTCAAAGCCAAAGCTTCAATATCGTGTATCCCGATATGGAGAATATGATTGTAGTGCCCATAACAAAATAATGGAGATTATTATAAGTATTCAAGTTTATCTCATTTCACAGATGAAATTTGATTATAAGGAAAATGGTGGAAAGAAACGCTGTTCTTCCAAATCCAAAGCATCAGTATCATGTATCCCAACGAGGAAAACATGATTGTAATGCCAATAACAAAAAGAATGGAGATTATTTTGAATATCCAATTTTGTCTCATTTCATGAATGAACATTAATTATAAGGAAAATGGTGGAAAGAAAAGCTTTTCTTGCAAATCCAAAGCATCAATATCATCTATCCCAATGTAGGGAACATGATTACAGTGCCAATAACAAAAAGAATAGGGATTATTACATGTGTCCAAGTGTGTCTCATTTCACAGATGAACTTTAATTATAAGGAAAATAAGGAAAAGAAAAGCTTTTCATGCCAATTCAAAGCATAAATGTCATGTATCCCAATGAGGTGAACATGATTGTAGTGCCTATTACAAAAAGAATGGAGATTATTATGAGTATCAATGTTTGTCTCATTTCACAAGGAAACATTAATTACAAGGAAAATGGTGGAAAGAAAAGCTTTTCTTGCAAATCCAAAGCTTCAAGATCACGTATCCCAAAGTAGAAAACATAACTATAGTGCCAATAGCAAAAAGAATGGACATTATCATTAGTATCCAAGTTTGCCTCATTTCATGGATAAACTATGATTATAAAGAAAATGGTGGGAAGAAAAGCTTTCCCCAAAAATCCAATGCCTCAATATTGTGTATCTAAATGAGAAGAACATGATTGCAATGCCCATAAGAAAAAGAATGAAGATTATTATGAGTATTCAAGTTTGTCTCACTTCACAAACAAACTTTGATTATAAGGAAAATGATGGAAATAAAATCTTCTCTTATAAATCTAAAGCATCAATATCGTGTATCCTAATGTGGAGAACATGATTGCAGGGCCAATGATAAATGGAATGGAGATTGTTATGAGTATCCAATTTTGTCTCATTTCACAGATGAACTTTGATTATAAGAAAAATGGTAGAAAGAAAAGCTTTTCCTACAAATCCAAAGCATTAATATCATATATCCGAAAGAGGAGAACATGATTATAGTGTCCATAAGAAAAAGAATGGAGACTATTATGAGTATCTAAGTTTGTCTCGTTTCACTGATGAACATTAATTACAAGGAAAATGGTGGAAAGTAAAGCATTTCTTGCAAATCCAAAACTTCAATATCGTGCATCACAATGAGGAGAACATGATTGTAGTGCCTATAACAAAAAGAATGGAGATTATTACGAGTACCCAAGTTTGTCTCATTTCATAGATGAACATTGATTATAAGAAAAATGGTGAAAACAAAAGCTTTTATTTCAAATCTAAAGCTTAAATGTCATGTATCCCAATGTGGAGAACATGATTGTAGTGCCCATAACAAAAAAAATGTGGATTATTTTGAGTATCCAAGTTTGTCACATTTCACGGATGAAATTTAATTATAAGGAAAATGGTGCAAAGAAAAGCGTTTCTTGCAAATCGAAAGCATCAATATTGTGTATCCCAATATGAAGAACATGATTGTGCTGCCAATAATAAAAGGAATGCAGATTACAACGAGTATCCAAGTTTGTCTCATTTGACGGATGAACTTTGCTTATAAGGAAAATGGTGGAAAGAAAAGATTTTCTTGGAAATCCAAAGCATCAATATCGTGTATCCCAATGAGGAGAACATGATTGTAGTGCCAATAATAAAAAGAATAGGGATTATTTTGAGCATCCAAGTTTGTCTCATTTCATGGATGAACTTTGATTATAAGGAAAATGATGGAAAGAAAAACTTTTCTTGCAAATCCAAAGCATCATTATCGTGTATCCCAATGTGGGGAACATGATTGTTTTGCCAATAACAAAAGTAGTGGAGATTATTTCAAGTATCCAAGTTTGTCTTACTTCACAGTAGAACTTTGATTATAAGGAAAATGGTGCAAACAAAAGCTTTTCTTGCAAATCCAAAGCATCAATATCGTGTATCCCAATGTGGAGAACATGATTGCAGAGCAAATAAAAAAAATAGAGATTATTTTGAGTATCAAGTTTGTCAGATTTCATGGATGAGCTTCGATTATAAGGAAAATGCTGGAAAGAAAATCTTTTCTTGCAAATCAAAAGCATCAATATCATGTATTCTAATAAGGAGAACATGATTGCAGTGCCCATAACAAAAAAAAAAATAGAGATTATTATGGGTATCCAAGTTTGTCTCATTCCATGGATGAACCATGATTATAAGGAAAATGGTGGAAACAAATGCTTTTCTTGCCAAATCAAAGCATCAATATCATGTATCCCAAAGAGGTGAACATGATTGTAGTGCCTATAAATATTAATTATAAGGAAAATAGTGGAAAGGAAAGCTTTTCTTGCAAATCCAAAGATCAATATCACGTATCCCTATGTGGGGAATATGATTATAGTGCCAAAAACAAAAAGAATGGAGATTATTACAAGTACCCAAGTTTGTCTTATTTCATGGATGAACTTTGATTATAAGGAAAAATGTGGAAAGAAAAGCTTTTTTTTGGAAATAATGCATCAATATCGTGTATCCAACAAGGAGAACATGATTATAGTGGACACAACAAAAAGAATGGAGATTTTTATAAGAATCCAAGTTTGTCTCATTTCATGGATGAACATTAATTATGGGGAAAATGGTGAAAAGAAAAGCTTTTTCTTGCAAATCCAAAGCATTAATATCGTGCATCCAAATGTGGAGAACATGATTGCAGTGCCAATAACAAAAAGAATTGAGATTATTACAAGTATCCAAGTTTGTCTTATTTCACAGATGAACTTTGATTTTAAGGAAAATGGTGAAAAGAAAAGCTTTTCTTGCAAATCCAAAGCATCAATATCGTGTATCCTAATTAGGAGAACATGATTGTAGTGCCCATAACAAAAAGAATAGAGATTAGCATGAGTATCTAAGTTTGTCTTATTTCATGAATAAACATTAATTATAGGGAAAATGGTGGAAAGAAAAGCTTTTCTTGCAAATCCAAAGCTTCAATATCATGTATCCCAATCTGGAAAACATGATTATAGCGCCAATAACAAAAAGAATGGAGATTATTATGACTATCCATGTTTGTCTCAGCTCATGGATGAACTTTGATTATAAGGAAAATGGTTGAAAGAAAAGCTTTTCTTGCAAATCGAATGCATCAATATTATGTATCCTAATGAGGTGAAAATGATTGTGGTGCCCATAAACATTAATTACAAGGAAAATGGTTTAAAGAAAAGCTTTTCTTGCAAATCCAAAGCTTCAATTAGTGTATCCCAATGTGGGGAACATGATTGCAGTGCCCATAACAAAAAGAATGGAGATTATTATGGGTCCAAGTTTGTCTCATTTCATGGATGAACATTAATTATAAGGAAAATGGTGGAAAGAAAAGCTTCTCTTGCAAATCCAAAGCATCAATATCACGTATCCATATGAGGAGAACATGATTGTAGTGCCATAACAAAAAGAATGGAGATTATTACGAGTATCTGGGTTTGTCTCATTTCATGGATGAACATTAATTCCAAGGAAAATGCTAGAAAGAAAAGCTTTTCTTGCAAATCCAAAGCTTCAATATCGTGAATCGCAATGTGGAGAATGTGATTGCTATCCAATAACAAAAAGAATAGAGATTAGTATGAGTACCCAAGTTTGTCTCATTTCACAGATGAACATTAATTACAAGGAAAATGGTGGAAAGAAAAGCTTTTCTTGCAAATCCAAAGCATCAATGTCATGTATCATAATGTGAAGAACATGATTTTAGTTCGCATAACAAACAGGATGGAGATTATACGAGCATCCAAGTTTGTCTCATTTCACGGATGAACATTAATTACAAAGAAAATGATGGAAAGAAAAGCTTTTCTTGCCAAGTCAAAGAATCAGTATCATGTGTCCTAATAAGGTGAACATGATTGTGGTACCCAATAACAAAAAAAATGGAGATTATTACGAGTATCCATCTTTGTCTCATTTCAGGAACTTTGATTATAAGGAAAATAGTGGAAAAAAAGATTTTCTTGCAAATCCAAAGAATCAATATAATGTTTCCCAATGAGGAGAACATGATTGTAATGCCCAAAACAAAAAGAATGGAGATTATTATGAGAATTCAAGTTTATCTTATTTCATGAATGAACATTAATTATAAGGAAAACGACTGAAAGAAAAGCTTTTCCTGCAAATCCAAAGCTTCAATATCGTGTTTCCTAATATGGAGAACATGATTGTAGTTTCAATAACAAAAAGCATGGAGATTATTATGACTATTCATGTTTGTCTCATTTTGACTATGAGGAAAATGGTGGAAAGAAATAGTTTTCTTGCCAAATCAAAGCATCAATATCGTGTATCCTAATGAGGTGAACATGATTGTAGTGCCCGTAAACATTAATTACAAGGAAAATGGTGGAAAACAAAGCTTTTCTTACAAATCCAAAGCATCAATATCGTGTATCCCAATGTGGTGAATATGATTGTAGTGCCAATAACAAAGAGAATAGAGATTATTACAAGTATCGAAGTTTATCTCATTTCATGGATGAACTTTGATTATAAGGAAAATGGTGGAAAGAAAAGCTTTTCTTGGAAATCCAATGCATCAATATCATGTATCCAATGAGGAGAACATGATTATAGTGCGCATAACAAAAAGAATAGAGATTTTTATAAGCATCCAAGTTTGTCTCATTTTAGGGATGAAAATTAATTACAAGGAAAATTAAGGAAAAAAAAAGCTTTTCTTGCAAATCCAAAATGTCAATACCGTGTATCCCAATGTGGATATAACATGACTGCAGTGCCAATAATAAAAGGAATGGAGATTTTTACAAGTATCTAAGTTTATCTCATTTCACAGATGAACTTTGATTATAAGGAAAATGGTGGAAAGAAAAGCTTTTCTTGCAAATCCAAAGCATCAATATCGTGTATCACAATGTAGGGAACATGATTGTAGTGCCAATAACAAAAAGAATAGAGATTATTACAAGTATCCAAGTTTGTCTCATTTCATGGATGGACTTTGATTACAAGGAAAATGGTGGAATGAAAAACTTTTCTTGCAAATCCAAAGCATCAATATTGTGTGTCCTAATAAGGAGAACATGGTTGTAGTGCCCATAACAAAAAGAATGGAGAGTATTACGAGCATCCAAGTTTGTCTTATTTCATAGATGAACATTAATTACAAGGAAAATGCTGGAAAGTAAAGCTTTTCTTACAAACCCAAAGCATCAATATCGCGTATCCCAACATGGGGAACATGATTGTAATGCCAATAACAAAACGAAGGGAGATTATTATGGGTATCCAAATTTGTCTCATTTCATTGATGAACTTTGATTATAAGTAAAATGGTGGAAAGAAAAGCTTTTGATGGAAATCTAATGCATCAATATCGTGTATCCAATGAGAAGAACATGATTATAGTGCCCATAAAAAAAAGAATAGAGACTTTTGTTAGCATCCAAGTTTGCCTCATTTCATGGATGAATATTAATTACAAGGGAAATTAAGGAAAAAAAACTTTTCTTGCAAAATTCAAAGGATCAATATCGTGTATCCCAATGTGGATAACATGATTGCAGTGCCAATAACAAAAAGAATGAAGATTTTTACTAGTATCCAAGTTTGTACCATTTCACAGATGAACTTTGATTACACGAAAAATGGCGGAAAGAAAAGCTTTTCTTGCAAATCTAAAGCATCGATATCGTGTATCACAATGTGGAGAACTTGATTGTAGTGCCAATAGCAAAAACAATAGAGATTATTACGAGTATCTAAGTTCGTCTCATTTCACATATAAACTTTAATTACAAGGAAAACGGTGGAAAGAAAAACTTTTCTTGCAAATCCAAAGCATCAATATTGTGTGTCCCAATGAGGAGAACATGATTGTCGTGCCCATAACAGAAACAATGGAAAGTATTATGTGTATCTAGGTTTGCCTTATTTCACAGATAAACATTCATTACAAGGAAAATGGTGGAAGGAGAAGCTGTTCTTGCAAATCCAAAGCATCAAGATCTAGTATCCTAATGTGGAGAACATGATTACAGTGCCAATAACAAAAAGAATGGAGATTATTACGAGCATCCAAGTTTGTCTTATTTCATAGATGAACTTTGATCTTAAAGAAAATGGTGGAAAGAAAAGCTTTTCTTGTAAATCCAAAGCATCAATATCATGTATCACAATAAGGAGAACATGACTTTAGTGCCTACAACAAAAAGAATGGAGATTATTATAAGCATCAAAGTTTGTCTCATTTCATGGATGAACTTTGATTCTAAGGAAAATGGTGGGAAGAAAAGCTTTTCCTGTAAATCCAAAGCATCAATATCATGTATCCCAATTTGAAGAACGTGATTGTAGTGCCCACAACAATAAGAATGGTGATTATTACAAGTATCCAAGTTTGTCTCATTTCACGGATGAACTGTGATTATAAGGGAAATGGTGGAAAAAAAAGCTTTTATTGTAGATCCAAGGCATTAATATCATGTATCCTAATGCGGAGAACATGATTGTAATGCCTATAACAAAAAGAATGGAGGTTATTAAAAGCTTCCAAGTTTGCATCCTTTCATGTATAAACTTTGATTATGAGGAAAATGATGGAAAGAAAAGTGTTTCTTCCAAATCCAAAGCATCAATATCATGTATCCCAACGTGGAGAAGATGATAGTAGTGCCCAATCACAAAAATAATGCTGATTATTATGAGACTCCAGGTTTCACACATTTTACAGATGAACTTTAATTATAAGGAAAATGGTGAAAAGAAAGACTTTTCTTGTCAAATTAAAGCATCAATATCATGTACCCCAATGAGGTGAACATGATTGCAGTGCCCATAACAAAAAGAATGGAGATTATTATGCGTATCTAAGTTTGACTCATTTCATAGATGAACTTTAATAATAAGGAAAATGGTGGAAAGAAAAGCTTTACTTGTAAATCCAAAACATCAATATCGTGTATCACAATGTGGAGAACATGATTGTAGTGGCAATAACAAAAAGAATAAAGATTATTATGAGTATCCAAGTTTGTCTCATTTCATGGATAAACTTTGATTATAAGAAAAATGGTGGAACGAAAAGTTATTTTTGCCAATCCAAAGCATCAATATCATGTATCCCAATTAGGAGAGCATGATTGTAGTGCCCACAACAAAATGAATGGAGATTATTACGAGTATCCAAGTTTGTCTCGTTTCACAGATGAACATTTATTACAAGGAAAATGGTGAAAAGAAAATCCTTTCTTGCAATTCAAAAGCATCAAGATCGCGTACCCTAATGAGGAGAACATGATTGTAGTGCCAATAATAGAAAAAATGGAGATCATTACGAGTATCCAAGTTTGTCTCATTCACAGACGAACATTGATTACAAGGAAAATGGTGGAAAGCAAAGCTCTTCTTGCAAATCCAAAGCATCAAGATCACGTATCCCAATATAGGGAACATGATTGTAGTGCTAATAATAAAAAAAATGGAGGTTCTGAGTTTGTCTCATTTCACAAATAAACTTTGATTATGAGGAAAATGGTGGAATGCAAAGCTTTTCTTGCAAATCCAAAGCATCAATATCGTGTATCCTAATGAGGAGAACATGATTGTAGTGCCATAAAAGGAATGAAGATTATTACAGGTATCTAAGGTTTTCTCATTCCATGGATGAACTTTGATTATAAGGAAAATGGTGGAAGAAAAACTTTTCTAGCAAACCCAAAGTGATGTGAGCACAACCATGGTACATTGCAAGAGGAATGGAACCAAAGATGAGCTAGCAATGCCGAATAGACCGGTAACAAGATCAAGAGTTGGAAGGTCAAAGAAGCACTTCAATCCTATATGGGCAAAATTATAGATGGCATGGAATCTCAAGAGACAATGAGGACCAATGGCATCATATCTAATTAAATGGGGCTAAATTTACAAAAAGACTCTAATTCTAGTTCAATTAATTATTTTAAGTTAGAAGAATAGCTTTGGGCAGCCCACTACTTGTATTTTGCATGTAGGCTTCTTTTAATTCATTATGGGCTGTTTTGGTGAGGTGGGCTTTTATTAGCTTGCAGGTTATTTAATTTAAACCTTTAGGCTTAATAAGCTGTATTTTAGAGACGTTAGGTTTGGGCTTTAGTTATTTTGATGGGAGGCCCATGTTTAAAGGCCTTTTATATCTTTAGGGTTTTTTTTTTTAATTTTCAAGGGGTATAAATACCTCATAATGAACATTGGGTGGCAAATTTGCTTATTGGAAAAATATTAAGTTTCTACTCTTCTTAGGGAGGATTGCTTTTCTTCTTCTATTGCATCAAGAATATAATTCTTATTAGGGTAATTTCTTATGGCGAATTCTATTCTTGTTTTCAAATCAACCTTATCATATGCATTTCCATTCATATAATTGATTGGGGGTTTATTAGGGTTAGGAATTTCTCCTTGTTCATGTTTTTGTCAAAGTGTGTGTTTAAAGGGTTTCGGGTTCTTTAGTGTTAGGGTTCCTCATCATTTAGCATCAGAGCTTGGATTGGGATAAATTCTTATTTATCTTGTTAGGTTCATCTTGTTTTTGAGTTTCTTCTTGTCTTTTCTGTTTCTCATATTTGTTTTTTGAGTTATTTGCTAGGTTCATTTTATTTTGGAGTTTCTTCTTGTCTTTTTCTTTTCTCATATTTGTTCTTTGAGTTATTTGCTGCCCTAGCTATCATATAAAATTAAAAAAAAAATATAGATTAGTTGTTGGAGTAAAAAAAAGAGGAATTAAATAATTAACAATTTGATTCTTGTTAATTTGAAGTTTATATTTTGAGTACCATACATATCTTCCTCTTGTGTGCTTATTCGTCTTTCTTTATTTTGAAATTGTTGCTTCTAGTTTTGCGCCTATCTTCTTTGTTAGCTGTTTTCATTACATTCTTTGTTTTAATTTGCTGTTTATGAATTACCTTGATTGGAAACTGAATTCTGAAGTGCAATTGAGGACAGCAAGCTTGAGTGTGAAAGCTTAAAAGAGGTTAAAAGCCAATTTTGAGTGACACACGAGTGGAGTGCCACCTTTTGAGAGAAACATGTAAGAAAGTGAATTGTAAGGTTCTTTTTATTGCTAACCATTTCCTTGTAATTTTTTATTTTTAAGAATGGCCCAAAGTAGAGATGGAAAGGAAACATTGCATGAGGGGGAGGATGAAATTGATGTATAAGGCATTCATGAGTGAGTTCAAGAAGTTATCTACTAGGATGGATGGGAGGGAAGAAAGAATTAATGAAGCCAGTAGAATCCAAAACCGTAGTAAATCAATTGACAATCATGAGAATAGGGAGGAAGAGTTGGGAAGAAGGTATGATGAGTATGAAGATGAAGTACAATCCGTGAGGGGTAGAGAAAGGAAGGAAGAAAGAATGGAGAGAAAAGATAGCAACGTTAATGCCATCAAGATGAAAATCCCACCCTTTAAAGGTAGGAATGATGCTGAAGTGTACTTAAAGTGAGAAAGAAAGGTGGACATGATTTTCGCTTATCACAATATTCTGAAGATAAGAAAGTGAGATTAGCAGCAGTGGAATTCTCTGATTATGCACTAATTTGGTGGGATGCATTGACAAAGAATAGGAGGAATACGAAACCACCTATATCCACTTAACAAGAGATAAAAAAGTGATGAAAAAGAGGTTGTGCCATCTTATTACTATACAGAGTTGCACCAGCAATTACATAGACTCACACAAGGATCTAGATCAGTAAAAGATTATCCAGCAGTAAATGGAGTCCAAAATGGAGCAAAAATGAAGATAAAAAGAAGGAGCACTATTCAGATTCCAAGGAGAAAGGTAATGAAACAAACAAAGGCAAGGAGAAGAGTACTTCAATTTAAAAAGGTACTATTGTCCATCTTTTAAACCTTCTAAACATAAGGATATTAAGTGCTTTAAATGTCAAGGGCATGGTCATTATTCATCTGATTATCCTAATAGAAAGACTATGTTTATTAAGGGTGATGATATTGTTTTTGAGTCTGATGGAGGTAATGAGTCTGATGGTAGTGATTTGAGAGTGCCATCTTTAGCAGATTGTTTTGATATTGATGAGAATGTTGAATATGCTGTTAAGGGTGAATCTTTGCTTGCTAGACATGCATTGAAGTTGAATGTGAAGGATGATAGCCTAGAACAAAGGGAGAACCTATTTCACACTAGATGCTTGGTAGGTGGAAAAGTTTGTAGTATGATCATAAATAGGCGTAGTTGCACTAATGTAGCTAGTACTACATTGGTGAGAAATTAGGGCTGAGATGTGATAAACACCCTAACCTATATAGACTACAATTGTTGAATGATAGTGGTGAAGTCAAAGTTACTAAGCAAGTAGTTGTTGCATTCTCTATTGGTAGATATGCTAATGAAGTTGTGTGTGATGTTGTGCCTATGCAAGCTGGTCATATATTGTTGGATAGGCCATGGCAATTCAATAGGCATGTTATGCATAATGGGTACATGAATAGGTATTCTTTTATGTATAATGGGTAGAAAATTATCCTTCCTCCTTTATCACCCAAAGAAGCATACACTAAACAATTGAAAATTCAACAATCATCAAGTGGGGATTCAGGTAGTGAGGTGAAAAAGAAAGAAAAGAGAAAAGAGGCCATGAGAAAAGAATAAAATAAAAGGCTCGATGGTGAGTGACTGCACAAGTGAGAAAAAGAAAATGGGATGCATAAGAGAGAAGAAGTTAGTAAGTGAAAATAAAGAAAAGAATATGAAAAGTGAGCAAAAAGAAATTGAGAGGAGTGAAAAGGTTAAGCCACAACCATGTTTTTATGTAAACGAGAAAGAGTTAAAGAGTGCATACTTAGGCAAGAGAGCTTTAATACTGATTTGGTTTAAGGAAACGTTGTTTACAAACTCTAACCTAGACCCAAATTTGCTTAGTGTGTTTATCACTTTGTTGCAGGATTATGATGACATTTTTCCTGAAGAGGTATCCCATGGTTGCCACCTTTGAAAGAGATTGGGCACCAAATTGATTTTGTACCAGGAGCTCAAATTCCTAATCATCCAGCTTACCGAAGTAATCCAGAAGAGATAAAGGAACTACAATGGCAAATGGATGAATTGCTTAAAAGGGATATGTGAGGGACTGCATGAGTCCTTGTGCTACGCCAGTTCTTTTAGTGCCAAAGAAAGATGGAACTTGGAGGATGTGTGTGCATTGAAAAACGGTCAACAAGATCACTGTAAAGTATCACCATCCTATTCCTAGGTTAGATGATATGCTAGATGAGTTGCATTGTGCCTGTATATTCACCAAAATTGATTTAAAAAGTGGCTATCATCAAATTAGGATAAAAGAAGGTGATGAATGGAAAACTACATTTAAGACCAAATATGGATTGTATGAGTGGTTGGTTATGCCTTTTGGCTTATCTAATGCACTAAGTACTTTCATGCGCTTAATGAATCATGTTTTATGTGAGTTCCTTGGAAAATGTGTGGTTGTTTACTTTTATGACATATTGATTTACAGTAAGAACTTAGATGAACATATTATGCATGTTAAGGCTATTTTGGATGTGCCTAAGAAAGAGAATTTGTATGCAAACCTTAGGAAGTGTTCATTTTTCATGGATAAAGTTGTCTTCTTAGGTTCTATGGTGAGTTTAAAAGAGTTGAGGTTGACTCTAAAAAGGTAAAAGCTATTCAAGAATGGCCAACACCTAAGTTAGCTAGTCAGGTTAGGAGTTTCCATGGTTTAGCAAGTTTTTATAGGCGATTTGTTAGAGATTTCTCTACTATCGCTGCCCCATTGAATGAAATCATTAAGAAGAATGTTGGTTTTAGATGGGAGAAAGAATAGGAAAATGCATTTAATACCTTAAAGGAAAAGTTATGTACTACACCCATTTTGCATTTGCTTGATTTTTCCAAGACTTTTGAAATTGAACGCCATGCTTCTGGGATTGGTATAAGGGCAATTTTGATGCAAGAGAATCGTCCCATAGCATATTTCAGTGAGACGTTGAGCGGATCAATTTTGAACTAGTCCACTTATGATAAAGAGCTTTATCCCTTGGTGAGAGCTCTTGAAGTATGGGAACATTACTTGTTATCTAAAGAGTTTGTAATACATAGTGATCATCAATCTCTCAAGTACTTAAAGGCATCCAAGTTGGGTGGAGTATCTTGAAACATTTTCGTATGTGATAAAATACAAGCAAGGTAAGGAAAATGTTATGGCTGATGCATTATCAAGAAGATACACTTTGATTTCTATGCTTACTTCAAGTTACTTGGATTTAAGCATTTGAAAGAGTTATATGTTGATGATGCTGATTTTGCTAATGTATATCAAGCTTGTGAACATGCTGCATTTGATAAGTTCTATAGGCATGAAAGATATCATTTTAGGGGCAAACAACTTTGCATTCCTGCATGTTCTATTAGGGAGTTGCTTGTTAAAGAATCACATAGTGGAGGGTTAATAGAGCATTTTGGTGTGCAAAAGACCTTAGATATTCTTAGTGAACATTTTTATTGGCCAAATATAAGAAGAGATACGAAAAGGGTTTGTGCCAAGAGTATTACATGTAAACAAGCTAAGTCTAGGTCTATGCCTCATGGTCTGTATACACTTTTACCTGTACCTAGTGAACCTTGGACTGATATATCTATGGATTTTGTATTGGCTTTACCTAGGACTATGAAAGGTAGGGATAGCGTATTTGTTGTTGTGGATAGATTTAGTAAAATGGCTCACTTTATTGCTTACCATAAAACAGATGATGCAACAAACATTGTGATCTTTTCTTTAGGGAAATGGTTCGGCTTCATGGTGTGCCAAGAACCATTTTTCAGATAGGGATGTTAAGTTCCTAAGTCACTTTTAGAGAGTTTTATGGGGAAAGTTAGGCTTTAAACTTTTATTCTCTACTACATGTCACCTATAAAATAAT
Organism: Adansonia grandidieri; assembly: GCA_038382065.1. Taxonomy (NCBI): domain Eukaryota; kingdom Viridiplantae; phylum Streptophyta; class Magnoliopsida; order Malvales; family Malvaceae; genus Adansonia; species Adansonia grandidieri. The sequence continues at coordinate 7,048 of JBBYHK010121453.1, read as the reverse complement.
GGGTAAACCGAGGTAGTTAATAGGACTTTAGGAACCATGTTACATGCAATTATTAGAAAGAACTTGAAAGTTGGGAAGATTGTTTGCTATTCATTAAGTTTGCATATAGTCATTCTATACATTCTTCTACAGGTTATTCTCCATTTAAAATTGTGTATGGTTTTAACCTATTAACTATGTTAGACTTGATGCCTTTACCTTTGAATAAGATTGCTAGTTTAGATGGCAAGAAGAAGGCTGACTTGGTTAAAACAATACATGAGAAAGCATGAGAACAAATTGAGAAAAAGAATCGCACATATGCACAAAAGGCAAATAAAGGTGGAAAGCAAGTTATCTTTGAACCAGGTGATTAGGTTTGGGTGCATATGCAAAAAGAGAGGTTTCCACAACAAAGAAAGTTAAAACTTGATGCCAGGGGTGATGGACCATTCCAAGTGTTGGCACGCATCAATGACAATGCATACAGGATTGACTTGCCAGGTGAGTATAACATTAGTGCTACTTTTAATGTTTTTGACTTATCTTCTTTTGACTTTGATTCAGATTCAAGGATGAATCCTTTGGAAGAGGGAAGGGATAATGTGAGCACAACCATGGTACATTGCAAGAGGAATGGAACCAAAGATGAGCTAGCAATGCCGAATGGATCGATAACAAGATCAAGAGTCAAAAAGTTTAAAGAAGCACTTCAAACCTACATGGGCGGAATTGTAGATGGCGTGGAATCTCAAGTGACAATGAGGACCAATGGCATCATATCTAATCAAATGGGGCTGAATTTGCAAGAAGACTCTAATTTTTGTTTAATTAATTATTTTCAGTTAGAAGAATAGCTTTGGGTAGCCCACTACTTATATTTTGCATATGGGTTTCTTTTTAATTCATTATGGGCTATTTTGGTGAGATAGGTTTTTATTAGCAAGCAACTCATTTAATTTAAACCTTTAGGCTTAATGGGCTATATTTTAGAGATGTTAGGTTTGGGCTTTAGTTATTTTGATTGGAGGCCCATGTTTAAAGGCCTTTTGTATCTCTAAGTTTTTTCTTTTTTGTTTTCAAGGGGTATAAATACCTTATAATGAACATTGGGTGGCAAATTTGCTTATTAGAAAAATATTGAGTTTCTACTCATCTTAGGGAGGATTGCTTGTCTTCTTCTATTGCATCAAGAATATAATTCTTATCAAGGTAATTTCTTATGGTGAATTCTATTCTTGTTTTCAAATCAACCTTATCATATGTGTTTCCATTCATATAATTGATTAGGGGTTCATTAGGGTTAGGAATTTCTTCTTGTTCATGTTCTTGTCAAAGTGTGTGTTTAAGGGGTTTTGGGTTTTTTAGCCTTGGGGTTCCATATCACAAAGCATCCATATTATGTGTCATAATGAGGAGAACATGATCGTAGTGCCCACAACAAAAAGAATGGAGATTATTACGAGTATGCAAGTTTGTCCTATTTCATAGATGAACTTTAATAATAAGGAAAATGGTAGAAAGAAAGATTTTCTTGCCAAATCAAAGCATCAATATCGTGTAACCCAATTAGGTGAACATCATTGTAGTGCTCAATAACAAAAAGAATGGAGATTATTACGAGTATCTATGTTTGTCTTTTTCACGGATGAACTTTGATTAAAAGGAAAATAGTGGAAAGAAAAGTTTTTTCTTGCATATCAAAAGCATCAATATTGTGTACCCCAATGAGGGGAACATGATTGTAGTGCTCATAACAAAAAGAATAGAGATTATTATAAGTATCCAAGTTTGTCTCATTTTCACAGATGAACTCTGATTACAAGGAAAATGGTGCAAAGAAAAGCTTTTCTTGCCAAATCAAAGCATCGATATATTGTATCCCAATGAGGTGGACATGATCGTAGTGCCCAATAACAAAAAGAATGGAGATTATTACAAGCATCCATGTTTGTCTCATTTCATGGATGAACTTTGATCATAAGAAAAATGATGAAAAGAAAAGCTTTTCTTGCAAATCAAAAGCATCAATTTTGTGTATCCCAATGAGAAAAACATGATTATAGTATCCATAACAAAAAAAATGGAGATTATTACAAGTGTCCAACTTTGTCTCATTTCCTAAATAAACACTAATTACAAGGAAAACGATGGATAGCAAAGCTTTTCTTGCAAATCCAAAACATAAAGATCGTGTACAGCAATGTCGGGAACTTGATTATATGACCAATAACAAAAAGAATGGAGATTATTACGCGTATCCAAATTTGTCTAATTTCATGGATGAACTTTGATCATAAGGAAAATGGTGGAAAGAAAAACTTTTCTCAGAAATCCAATGCATCAATATCGTGTATCCCAACGAGTAGAGCATGAGTGTAGTGGCCATAACAAAAAGAATGGAGATTATTATGAGTACCCAAGTTTGTCTCATTTCACGAATAAACATTCATTACAAGGAAAATGGTGGAAAAGAAAAGCTTTTCTTGCAAATCCAAAGCATTAATATCATGTATCCCAGCGAGGAAAACATGATTGTGGTGCCCATAACAAAAAGAACGGAGATTATTATGAGTATCTAAGTTTGTCTCGTTCATGGATAAACTTTGATTATAAAGAAAATGGTGGAAAGAAAAACTTTTCTTGCAAATCCAAAGCATCAATATCGTGTCTCCCAATGAGGAGAACATGATTGTAGTGCCCATAACAAAAAGAGTGGAGATTATAATGAGTATCCATGTTTGTCTTATTTCACGGATGAACTTTGATTATAAGGAAAATGGTGGAAAGAAAAGCTTTTCTTGGAAATCCAATGCATCAATATCATGTATCCCAAAACATGATTGTGGTGCCCATAACAAAAAGAATGGATATTATTATGAGTATCTAAGTTTATCTCATTTGACGGATAAACTTTGATTATAAGGAAAATGGTGGAAAGAAAAGCTTTTCTTGGAAATCCAATGCATCAATATCGTGAATCCCAACGAGTAGAACATGAGTGTAGTGGCCATAACAAAAAGAATGGAGATTATTACAAGTATCCATGTTTGTCTTATTTCACAGATAAACTTTGATTATAAAGAAAATGTTGGAAAGAAAAGCTTTTCTTGGAAATCCAATGCATCAATATCGTGTATCCCAATGAGGAGAACATGATTATGGTGCCTGTAACAAAAAGAATGGAGAATATTACAAGTATCTAAGTTTATCTTATTTGATAGATAAACTTTGATTGTAAGGAAAATGGTGGAAAGAAAAGCTTTTATTGCGAATCCAAACCAACAATATTGTATGTCCCAATGTGGAGAACATGATTGCAGTGCTCATAACAAATAGAATAGAGATTATTATGAGTATCCAAGTTTGTCCCATTTCGTAGATGAACTTTTAATAATAAGGAAAATGGTGGAAAGAAAAGATTTTCTTGCCAAATCGAAGCATCAATATCGTGTATCCCAATGAGATGAACATGATTGTAGAGCCCAATAACAAAAAGAACAGAGATTATTAGGAGTATCCATGTTTGTCTTATCTCAAGGATGAACTTTGATTATAAGGAAAATGGTGAAAAAAAAGTTTTTCTTGCAAATCCAAAGCATCAATATCGTGTATCCCAATGAGGAAAATATGATTGTAATGCCCATAACAAAAAGAATGGAGATTATTATGAGTATCCAAGTTTGCCTCATTTCACGGATAAACTTTGATTCTAGGGAAAATTGTGTTAGGAAAAGCTTTTCTTGCCAAATCAAAGCATCAATATCGTGTATGCCAATGAAGTGAACATGATTGTAGTGCCCGATAACAAAAAGAATGGAGACCATCACAAGTATCCATGTTTGTCTTATTTCACAGATGAACTTTGATCATAGGAAAATTGACGAAAAGAAAAACTTTTCTTGCAAATCCAAAGCATCAATTTTGTGTATCCTAGTAAGGCAACTATGATTACAGCATCCATAATAAAAATAATGGAGATTATTATAGGTATCCAACTTTGTCTCACTTCTCAGATGAACACTAATTACAAGGAAAATAATGAAAAGCAAAGCTTTTCTAGCAAATCCAAAACATAAAGATCACGTAACCCAATGTGGGGAACATGATTGCAGTGCCAATAACAAAAAGAATGGAGATTATTATGAGTATCCAAGCTTGTCTCATTTCATGGATGAAAATTGATTATAAGGAAAATGGTAGGAAGAAAAGCTTTTCCTGGAAATCCAATGTATTAATATCGTGTATGCCAATAAGGAGAACATGATTATGGTGCATATAACAAAAAGAATGGAGATTATTACGAGTATCTAAGTTTGTTTTGTTTCACGGATAAACTTTGATTATAAAGAAAATGGTGGAAAGAAAAGCTTTTCTTGCATATCCAAAGCATCAAAATCTTGGATCCCAATAAGGAGAACATGATTGTAGTGCCCACAACAAAAAGAATAGAGGTTATTATGAGTATCAACATTTGTCTCATTTCGCGGATAGACATTGATGATAAGGAAAATGGTTGAAAGAAAAGGTTTTCTTGCAAATCCAAAGCATCAATATTGTGTATCCTAATGTGGAGAACTTGATTGCAGTACCCATAACAAAAAAAATACAGATTATTATGAGTATCCAAGTTTGCCTCATTTCACGGATAAACTTTGATTATAAGACAAATGGTGGAAAGAAAAGCTTTTCTTACCAAATCAAAGCCTCAATATCGTGCATCCCAATGAGGAGAACATTATTGTAGTGCCCACAACAAAAAGAATGGAGGTTATTATGAGTATCTAAGTTTGTCACATTTCATGGATGAACTTTCATTATAAGGAAAATGGTGAAAATAAAAGCTTTTTTTGCTAAATCAAAGCCTTAATATCGTGTATTGCAATGAGCTGAACATGATTGTAGTGCCCAATAACAAAAAGAATGGAGATTATTACGAGCACCCAAGTTTGTCTCATTTCACGGATGAATATTCATTATAAGAAAAATGGTGGAAAGAAAAGCTTTTCTTGCAAATCCAAAGCATCAACATCGTGTATCGCAATGTGGAGAACATGATTGCAATGCCCATAACAAAAAGAATACAAATTATTATGAGTATCCAAGTTTGTCTCATTTCATAGATGAACTTTGATTATAAGGAAAATGGTGGGAAGAAAAGATTTTCTTGCCAAATCAAAGCATCAATATTGTGTATCCTAATGTGGAGAACATTGCAGTGCCCATAACAAAAACTATGAAGATTATTATGAGTATCTAAGTTTGTCTTATTTCACAGACGAACATTAATTACAAGGAAAATGGTGGAGGGAAAAGCTTTTCTTTCAAATCTAAAGCATCAAGATCGTGTATCCCAATGTAAAGAACATTATTGCAGTGGCAATAACAAAAGGAATAGATATTATTATGAGTATCCAAGTTTGTCTCATTTCAAGGATGAATATTAATTACAAGGAAAATGGTGGAAAGAAAAGCTTTTCTTGCAAATCCAAAGCTTCAATGTCATGTATCCCAATGAGAAGAACATGATTGTAGTGCCAATAACAAAAAGAATGGAGATTATTATGAGTAACCAAATTTATCTCATTTCACGGATGAACTTTGATTTTAAGGGAAATGGTGGAAAGTAAAGCTTTTATTTCAAATCCAAAGTTTTAATATTATGTATCCCAATGTGGAAAACATGATTGTAGTGCCAATAGCGAAAAGAATGCAAATTATTATAGGTATCCAAGTTTGTCTCATTTTCATGGATGAACTTTGATTATAAGGAAAATGGCGGAAAGAAAAGCTTTTCTTGCAAATCCAAAGCATCAATATCGTGTATCCCAGTGAGGAGAACATAAGCCCATAACAAAAAGAATGGAGATTACTACAAGTGTGGAAGTTTGTCTCATTTAACGGATGAACATTAATTACAAGGAAAATGGTGGAGAGAAAAGCTTTTCTTTGAAATCCAAAGCATCAAGATCATGTATCCCAATGTGGAGAACATTATTTGCAGTGCCAATAACAAAAAGAATAGATATTATTACCAATATCCAAGGTTGTCTCATTTCATGGATGAACTTTAATTATACGAAAAATGCTGGGAAGAAAAGCTTTTCTTGCAAATCCAAAGCATCAATATTGTGTATTTCAATGTTGAAAACAGTATGGTAGTGCCAATAATGAAAAGAATGGAGATTGTTATGAGTATCCAAGTTTGTCACATTTCATGGATGAACTTTGATTTTGAGAAAAATGGCGGAAAGAAAAGCTTTTCTCGCAAATCCAAAGCATTAGTATTATGTATCCCAATGAGGAGAACATAATTGTAGTGCCTATAACAAAAAGAATAGAGATTATTACAAGAACCCAAGTTTGTCTCTTTTTACGAATGAACATTGATTATAGGGAAAATGTCAAAAAAAAAGCTTTTCTTGCAAATCCTAAGCATCAATATCGTGTATCTCAATATGGAAAACATGATTGTAGTGCCAATAACAAAAAAAATGGAGATCGTTATGAGTATCCAAGTTTGTCTCATTTCACGAATGAACTTTGATTTTAAGGAAAATAATGAAAAGAAAAGCTTTTCTCGCAAATCCAAAGCATCAATATCGTGTATGCCAATGATGAGAACATGATTGTAGTGCCCATAACCAAAAGAATGGAGATTATCATAACAACCCAAGTTTGTCTCTTTTCAAGGATGAACATTGATTATGAGGAAAATGGTGGAAAGAAAAGCTTTTCTTGGAAATCCAAAACATCAAGATCGTATATCCCAATGTGGAGAACATGATTATAGTGCCAATAACAAAAAGAGTGGAGATTATTACGAGCACCCAAGTTTGTCTCATTTCACAGATGAACATTCATTATAAGAAAAATGGTGGAAAGAAAAGCTTTTCTTGTAAATCCAAAGCATCAACATCGTGTATCGCAATGTGGAGAACATAATTGCAGTGCCCATAACAAAAAGAATGCAAATTATTATGAGTATCCAGGTTTGTCTCATTTCATAGATGAACTTTGATTATAAGGAAAATGGTGGAAAGAAAAGATTTTCTTGCCAAATCAAAGC
>JBBYHK010121345.1:16980-39123 GCA_038382065.1 Adansonia grandidieri | reverse complement strand
GGATTTGCTTCCAAAAATTTGAATTGATAAAAATTACAAGTGTGAGACTTGTGTGGAATCCAAATTTGCTAAGGCTCCTTTCTATTCAATAAAAAGACAAAGCAAACCTCTAGATCTAATTCATACAGATATCTGTGACTTAAAGTTCGTGCAAACTAAAGGTAGTAAAAAGTATTTCAGTACTTTTATAGATGATTGCACGAGGTATTGTTATGTCTATTTGCTAGGAAGTAAAGAAGAGGCCTTAGAAGCCTTTAAACTCTTTAAAATCGAGGTTAAAAATCAACTAAGCAAGAGGATTGAGGAAATAAGAAGTGATAGAGGTGGTGAATACGATACATCATTTAACGAGTTTTGTGTAGAACATGGAATTATCCATCAAACCACTGCTCCTCATTCAGCTCAACAAAATGGTATTGTAGAGCACAAAAATCGTACATTGAAAGATATGATAAATGCTTTGTTGATAAGCTTGAGGTTACCACAGAACTTATGGGGGGAAGCTATTTTAACAGCCAACTATATATTAAATAAAATACCTCACAAGAAATCAAACAAGACACCATATGGGTTATGGAAGGGTCAGAAACCTTCCTACAAATACATAAAAATGTGAGGGAGTCTTGCTAAGTTAGCGATTCCTCCACCTGAAAAGGTCAAGATCGGACCTAAGACTCTAGATTGTGTATTCATTAGATATGCAAATAATAATGCGGCTTATCATTTTCTTGTGTATAAGTCAGACATTCCTGAGATTCATGTTAATACTATTATTGAATCGAGGAATACTTCGTTTTTTGAAGATGTATTTCCCTACAAGGGAACACAAGAAAATAAGACTATGAAAAAGCCCATGAGGACTTAAGTAGTGATCCATAAGTGAATAAGGAGGAACAAATAGAACCCCGAAGGAGTAAATGGACTAAAGTACCGACTACTTATAGTGCAGATTTTCTAACGTATTTGTTAGAAAATGAACCTCAAACGTTTAAAGAGGATATGTCATCTCTAGAGGCACTATTTTGGAAAGAGGCCGTTAATAATGAAATAGAATCCTTCATGCAAAATCATACAAAGGAATTGGTGGATCTTCCTCAAGGGCATAAGCAGTTGGGATCCAAATGGATATTTAAGAAGAAAATGAAGGCAGATGCATTTATAGACAAGTATAAAGCCCAGCTTGTAATAAAATGGTACAAGCAAAAAGAAGGGCTTGGTTACTTCAATGCGTTCTCACCAGTTACGAGGATAACATCCATTCGAATGTTAGTAGCTATTGTGGCTCTTAACGATCTTGAGATACACGAAATGGATGTTAAGACTGCTTTCCTGAATGGAGAATTAGATGAAGAAATCTGTATGGAACAACTCGAAGGGTTTATAGTTCTAGGTCAGGAAAAAATATGTGTAGGCTTGTTATTATATGGTTTAAAGCAAGCACTGAAACAATTGCATCAAAAATTTGACAAAACAATGTTGTCACAAGGGTTTTGCATTAATGAATATGAAAAATGTGTATACATAAAGTATACGAATACGGGGTATGTCATTGTTTGTCTATACGTAGATGATATGTTGATTGTAGGTAGTAATGATGAGATTATTACAGCTACCAAATCATGGTTGACCAGTAAGTTTGATATGAAAGACATGGGTGTAGCAGTTGTGATTTTAAGAATTAAAATTTCTAAATCACAAGATGGCTTGGTATTGACTCAAGATCATTATGTGAACAAGATCCTTAAGAGTTTTAATAAGAATGATACCAATATTACCAAAACACCCGTAGATGTAAATTTACACCTAAGGAAAAATACTAGTGATGCAATATCTCAAGTTGAGTATTCGCGTATAATTGGTAGCTTAATGTATTTGATGAATTGCACAAAACTGGACATAGCCTATTCAGTAAGCAAACTGGGTAGATTTACAAGTAATCTAGGACAAGATCACTGGAAAACGATCATGAGAGTACTAAGATATTTGAGATACACCTTAAATTATGGGTTGCACTATATGAGATATTCAGTTGTACTAGAAGGATACAGTGATGCAAATTGGATATCGGATACTAATGACTCAAAATCCACTAGCGGATTTGTCTTTACTATCAGAGGAGCTGCAATGTCTTGAAAATCTTCTAAACAAACGTATATAGCCAGATCCACGATGGAATCTGAGTTTATTGCTTTAGATAAAGCTGGAGAAGAAGCAGAGTGGCTTTGAAATTTTTTAAAAGATATTCCATGTTGGTCGAAACCAGTGCCGGCAATATGTATACATTGCGATAGCTAATCTGCAATTGGTAGGGCACATAGTTGTTTGTATAATGGTAAGTCTCGACATATTTACTGAAGACAAAATCCCGTGAGACAAATGCTCTCAAATAGAATTATCTCTATTGATTATGTGAAATCAAAGGATAATATCGCAGATCCACTTACTAAAGGTTTAACAAGAGAGCAAGTTTATAAATCATCAAGGGGAATGGGACTTAAGCCTATAAATTAAAAGTTACATAATGACAACCCTACCTAGTTGACTGGAGATCCCAAGATCTAGGTTTAAAGGGATAACCGAATTATGTTACCTTAGTAAGAGCACTGAAAGAGTTAAACACTCTTACTCATTCCTATGGTGAATCAATGCTACCTGTAAAGGTGTTAGATTAAGCTATGCTTTTAATGATTCTTGTAGCTTGATAAAATCAAGTGGGGTATTGCAGGATACTCTTGATAAGAAATCACCTATGTGAGTGTGAAACATGGCCATTTCTATGAGAATTGATAAGGCTAAATTCTTTAAAGCACTCTTTAAAACCAGGACGTGTTTGGGGCCAAAATGAATACAACCGTGAGAACCAAGGGTGGTCGAAGAGGGATTGTGTGAAACCTATTGTCTTGGTTACAAGAAAGGCTGAATAGTTTAAGACATCTAGTTCACTAGTTAGCCGAGTAAATCTGATAGTTGCCGCTATTGAAGGTTCAAAGCCAAAAACTATTTATCCTGATATAATAACTCTTCAAGTTATTCTCTCTCACATTTCGAGTCAGCTGGTCATCTTATTCAGACAATTTTCATTCATGTGGGGGATTGTTGGATATTAATAAAGATAATTTATGTGTATGCACGATGCATAAATATGATGCAAGATTGATATCCGAGGTGAATGAGAAATTGTTCTCATAATGCCTACTTTAAGAGGAAGAGAATCTAGTTTGGATAAGATATTATTTTTGAATTTCAAATTTTTATTTGAAATTTTAATTTTAAAATTTAAATTTTGATATTATCTAGATTTTCAGAATCTAAATTTAAATTTTAAATTTTAAAATTGGAAAAATGTTTTACCCTTCTAAATCTTATCATATTATGTTTTAATACCTATAAATAGGTGTAAAGCTGGAGAAGGAAAAACACACCAAAAATCTTCCTTTCCTTTACTCCTCTCCATTCTTCTAGTCATCTGAGAGAGAATTTCATCACTTCTGGTTCGTAGTGTTGCGCTTGTAAGTGCTAACAATCGCAACGTGATCGAGGAGGCTTGGGAGACGTATTGCAAATACTGTCGAGTACACTGATGGCAGGCAATAAATGTCTTAAGGTCAGAGGTTCAACCTTGACTTAATCAAGTAACATTTGACATTTCAGACTTTTGGTAACACGTATATTTCTTCCTTAATTTTTTGGTTAGATTATTTAATTTATTCTAGTATTATTTTAATCGTTTGTTCATTTGCAGTAGCTCGAAGCTAACACTTTCATCATCCGATCAAGAGGTAGTGATTTATCTTATTTATTATATTAAAATTTTAATACATATATATTAAAAAATATAATATATAAGTGAATAATGATACATATAAATAATAGATCAACTTAAACATAATATTTTAATTATCATTTTTTAGTAAGGATAGTGAATAGCGAGTGCAATTTAAATAAGCTAAACTTTTAAATGTCTTATGACGTACATGTATATATGTAGAGTTGAAAAAAAAATTTTGGTGTCTTATATAATTTGTTACTGTTTTACGATGTATTATATATATAACTAGGCTTATGTTTTAAAAATTTAAAAAATTAAAAATTTTATTTTATTATAAAAAATTTATATATTATTTGTAATCTTAATATTTTTATAGTATATATTTATATTTAATGTTTTAGTACTATAATTGTTCGTAGATTGGATCAAACCAAGCTTAGAGAGCAAAAAATTTTGCTTGCACGATGCAGAGTTAATCTTACTTTAAGGCTCTTTTTTAAAAATTAAAATATAGATTTTTAAAATTTTATTTTTAAATATATTTTATACTTAAAATCAAATGAAATATTTTTAAATTAAAAAATAAACTTAAGTTGATTCCAAACTTTAAAACCTTGTTCATGCTAAACTTATCAAATTAAACAGATAACTTAATTTATAAACAGGTCTATTTTATAACAATTTTATTTTAATATTCCAACCCCCTTAACCATATTCCTGGCTTCACGCGTGCAAGTTGGGATTTTTTTGGTTGTTCGACTCTTTCTTCTGGAACAATCTTTATCCTTTAAATTTTAATACCATATATATATATATATATATATATATATATATAAAGCATATTTAAATATATATTTTATGAACGCTTGGAAAAAGGAAAAAGAAAAATTCAAACACTACATGGCAATTAATATCGAACATATTTGGTGATTTATTATTTAGGAAAATAATATTTTTAAATAATTTTAAATTTTTATATATTAATAAATTTCTAATATTTATAAGATACTTTTAAGATTTTTAAAAATGATATCTATTTCCCGAATAATAAAATGACCAAATAATAAATCTCTGAAAACAAAACGTGCAAGGGCTTGAGTCAAATTTTTGACATTTTTAAGCTAAAGACTTTAGCCATTCTTACACTTCTGGCAAGGATTAAAAAAATGCGATGCGGGCAAAAGCAACAATATTTTAGTAAATGATTTAAAAAAAGAAAAAAAAAAAGTAGTTTTTCGATAATTAATTTTATAAACAAGGGTAGTTTAGTCAAAACCTAAAAGGTTGAGTAAAATATTAAAAAATTAAGGATAAATTATAAAATTCCCTAAAGTTTAGGACTAACAACACTTAACTTTTTATGTTTTAAAAAGTAATGTTTATCTTATCTATACTTTTATTTCATCTATAATTCTTATAATACTATTAAAAAATCAAATTAAATATATATTTTACTTATGATGGTCATCTCTATTTTCTCTATCCATCAATGATATGTTAAAACCCTAATCTCTCACCGTATCCTTCAAACCGCATTTTCTCTCTCTCTTGTTTCTTTCTTTCTTTCTATCTCATCTCATTTTCTTTTCACTCGTAAAACTGAAGTTAACAAATTTTTTAAAAAAATGTTATAAATTGATAAATATAAACTCAAAACCCTAGACCAAGACACTGCCACAATATGAAAAAATTAGTACTTTTTTCTTTTTTAAAATTTTTTCTATTTAATTTTAAATGTCATTTTTTTTCTCTTTAATAATTGTCCTAATAATTTGCTTGGTTGAAAAATTTAAGAAAATTCACAAAACCAATGCCTATAAACTTTATTTCTTTTTGTCAAAAAAAGATATATTATTAATTTTTTTACTTTTAAATATTTCAAAAATGTAAATTTTTCTTAATAAAAAAACAAAAGCAAGGATTTTTGAATGATCTTTTCGATAATCTTTAAATACATTATTTTGAAAGTTGAAAATTAAAAAAAAAAATATTTAGGGTTTTGACACTTTTTTCTATTAAGATGAGCAAAGTTGATATTTTACTTAAATTTTTAATGATGTTATAATGATTTCAGACGAAATGAAAAGAATTAAAAATATATTGGAAGTGTTATTTTTTAAAAATATGAGAGTCTACGTATTATTAACCTTAAATCACAAGAATTGTTTTGTAGTTTACTCAAAAATTAATAGTTACGTATAGAATATTTGATAAAAACAAGGTGACAGAAATAACTAAAAGAACTAAAAAATATACATCAATTTAAATAGAATTTGGAAAAACGAAGTAAAAAACGAAAAGAAATCAGGAAAAACTTCTTTTGAGGGTTAAGTAGGATTTGAAATCTTTAATTTTTTACCTTCCTAACCGTCCTGTGATACGTTGGTAGAATTATTGAATTTCAGTTCCTGAACTCAATTATTGTAACTTCAAAAAGCAAAAAAGTTTGGACATGCTCTTGGTTCCCCTTGGTACCGAAGCTTCTCCCTTACCAAGAAACCCATTAGCCGATCAATCCGCGTCGCCTCAGGAAAATAACTGTAAATCTGTAATTGACCAAAGTCTTTTCCCTGTTTATAAATTAATGAATATTGACTTTAGATTGACATTGACTTAAGTAGAGGATTCCGTAGGATAAGATGAACATATAATCTCAACTTGATTCTTGTTTTTCTACTCTGCTTTCTCATTTCAGAGCCATCTATTAATTTATCTCTTTGTTTGAAGCTTTCCACGTTTTAGAAGTATTAATTCTACTTGCTTGCTGAACGCCACCAAACAATGGTGACTAGTTGTAGTGCTAGTTGGTTTCTTACGAACGTTCTAACTCTAATCATTCAATCATCGCCGTTGATCAAAGCTGTAAACTTACACTGCCCTTCGGTTGCCAATCCCCCTGTTTCTTGGTCTAATATTTCCCCATCTCAGTATGACTTAGGTTCGTTGGATCGGCTACTATTTTAATGCCCATCCTTGTCAACGGAAACTTTGTTTGTGGCTTCCACTTTACATTCGTTGGTGAAAATTGCTTCTTTGCTTTCTCCATAATCGCCAGTTTTGATGATGCTGCCCGTTATTATAGCCGTTCTCCACAGATAGTATGGTCTGCTAATAGAAACAAGCCTGTTGATTTTAAAGCCATGCTGAGATTCACTCAAGAAGGCGATTTGATCTTGAAAGACGGTAATAGTGCTTTGGTGTGGTCCACAAACACAACAGCTAAGTCCGTGCAAAGGTTAAACTTAATTAATGAATGTAAGCTCGTGCTTCTTGACAAAACCAATGATGTAATTTGGCAATCCTTTGATCATCCAACCGGTTGTTTAGTTCCAGGACAAAGCCTGGTTGATTCAAAGAAGTTGGGGTTAAGTACGTTAGCATCAAATTCCAGTGAAGGTTTGTATTCTTTCACAATTGATGAGGATGGTAAATTAGTCGCTTATATAGAGGCCGATCCTCCCTAAAAACAATTTGTTTTTCACTTTTCAAGATTTCAAATTTCATTTACAAATCAAGTTTTTTTTTTTCCCCAAAATTTTATTTCTTGACATAAATCAAAATTCATTTTAAATTTCTCATTTTGTTTAACCAAATCATCATTTATTTTCAACAAAAATTCATTTTGAAATTTTAATTTTGAAATCAATTTCTTATGATTCAAATTTATTTTCTCAAACTCTATTGCTAACTTGTCAAATGTATATTACAATTCATTAAAGGTATAGAAATTAGAATCATAAGAGTTTGAAGTTACTTTGGGTTCTTCAACTGCCATCAAGTATTGGTTGGGCATTTAGTCATCATTGGAGTCATCATCATTGCAATTGTCACTTTTACTCCATGTGGCTATCATCGCTTTTTTTTTTTTTTTTGGCTTTTTGCTTCTTTAATAAAGGACAATCATATTTGATATGGCTCGATTTCCTGCAAAAATAGTGCAGCATTTAATCAACATTGCTTCTTTGAGATGCTTTATCTTTATTTATCTTTGTGAACTTATTGAACTGTCGCCGCATGCCTGCTTTTAGAACTTCAAATGATCCAAAAGACTAAGCACGCTTGACTTAAAAATGTACGATATTGGTGTTGGTAGAGCCTTTGAGTTATCTCATGATCAGGCTTTGGATTAGGCATGGTAATATGAAGGGAAGAGAGACCATTGGGCAAATTGCTTATCCAACTAGTATTGGATGGCCGCCACGAAATGATCATAAACTTGAGTCACCACCAATCATTTCGGGCTAGGCAGATCGGATGCTAGTTGAAAATGATATTTCAAGTTACGAAACTCAAAACATTGATTTTAAGGTCTACAAAGTCTAGAGATTCGTTGGTTGTGTTCGAGAGGTGGTTACACATGGGGAAGGATTAACACCCCAATGACGCCCGAAATCGGTACCTACTAACTATGTCTCGCTTCAGTTTTAGCTTAATCAGTTCTATTTGGTCACTATTTAGATATTTCCTTTAATGCATGAAATTTTGTAAATTATAGATCCGATTTTTTTAAAGAAAATTAGATCATCCATGTGCCTAAGAGCCGGGAGGAACATAGGGATTTTTTATGAAAATAATGTTCGGATTGGATTTTGAGAATTTGGATATTTCGTATTAGGCATTAGAGAGATACCAACACGGAATATTGCCTTGTAAATTTTATTAGAAAACAAATTTTAAATATGAATGCATGATAGTCACTACAAAAAGGAATGTGCTAGTAAGATGAAATAGTTAATACATTTTGCCAAAAATCACAACTTTAGCTACTGCCAAGGTTTATATTGATATAACGTGTTACGTATCGATACCATATCTTAGGTATTGATACCAAACTACATGTGAAAATTCAAGTTTTTAGTAGCATAAAGGCCCTGTATCAATGCTTATGCACTAATATAACTTGCACACCTATCGCTTCCTGATTTACCTTAACTTGGTCATAAACAATGGGAAATTGATTCATGTACTCATCTGAATGACTATGCTAACACACTAAAAAATGGCCTTTGATGCTCATTTTACATTTTTTTTAATACGGCACTCAGTAGTCGCCCCCATTTTTTGTTTTTTATTTTTTGATTTTATCATCCTTCAACTGAGTCTTGGGATGGTAGAAATAGGCCCGGACAAAATAAGGTGTCTACATGAACCTTTTAGAAAAGATGGTGATCTATTTATCCTCATTATCATCTTCCTATCTCTCATTTATGATTGACTTTAATGTAACTCCAACCTTCTTTGGTTGCTCTTGTCCATGCTTCATCTTTATCTCATATGTTAAGAGAAAGCCCATGAGTTTATCCAAAGAGAGTGTGCTTGGATCCTTTAATTATTCAATTATTGTTGCCTTTGCTTCCCGAGATTTTGGAAGACTACTTGAAGCTTCTTAACCATCTACTTGTTGCGATATGTTTTCCTAAAAGCCTTTAAGCTATTGATGACATATGTAAACCAATTGGACATCTCTTTGATGCTTTCTTTTGACTTCA
This sequence comes from Adansonia grandidieri, assembly GCA_038382065.1. Classification (NCBI taxonomy): domain Eukaryota; kingdom Viridiplantae; phylum Streptophyta; class Magnoliopsida; order Malvales; family Malvaceae; genus Adansonia; species Adansonia grandidieri. The sequence goes on along the minus strand of JBBYHK010121345.1, from coordinate 29,865 downwards.
TTTTGAACAATTCATAGTAAGGATAGGCATGCTAATCTTTGATTCCTTAACTCAATTTATTCGTTTATGAGTGATTGCTAACTTATCCCAAATTTATTCAGCATTCTCACAAAGAGAAACTTAATTTGTTCCTCATTATCCCAAATTTGTTCCTTAACTTAATTTGTTCCTTTAAAGCACAAAATAATGTATGCATGTCCTTTGCATTGAGTTCTACTATCTCGGCATCTTGTTCATCCCATTCAGTTTTCTTCTTTTGGCACCAAGGTTTCACCAATTCTTTTCATTGGGATGAGTTACCCATTTGTGATTACTTCCAAACCTTATAGTTATTTGCTTGCAAAAAGAGTCATTTGTTTTTTTTTCAATAGGCATAGTTTTCACCATTAAAAAAAAGGTCTTATAATGGAATACCATTCTTGGCTAATAGGCATCATATCAAAACTGTGCCTTTTCTTGAGCTTTAAAATAGAATCTTTGCTTTAGATGTTAAGACCTATAAAAGGAGACCAAAGCTCTGATACCAATTGTTAGCCATTTTTATGATAAAATCAAGAGATAAGTAAATTGATTTCTTAAAACCTTAGGAAAATAAAACTTTAAATATGAAAATTGAAAAATTCAAATAATGAAATTGAAATTACAAGTTAGTGAATATGTAAAGCAAGTAAAAGAGTAAGGATAGACAATCAAACACTATAATTTATAGAGGTTCCAACTCGTAAATATATCTTCTCATTAAGCCCTACTTGCCAGTGAATTTTCCAATTCACTAACTTGAATAATTACCTTTAAAGGAGAATGTATAACTTTTACACTCTATATCTCTCAAGGGTTAGATAGAAACCTCTTCTCCCTCTATCTTTCAAAAGCATAGGTAGAACCTCTTTACCTTTTAGGGCTCAAGTAGAAACCTTAACCTTTTATAAAGGTCTTTTTGTATAAATAAGGAAAACCTCTAAAAGGTTAGGTGTTTACTAGGTATAAGCTCAACAAGAAAGATTATGCAAGAATGTAATTACAAAGGAATACAAACTACTTGAAAACTTCTGAGAGATGAATGAAATAATTTTAATCTTTCTTTTTTGGTGTCTTTTGCATTTGAAGGTGTTTGACAGTCCTTTTTATAGCTTAGGGAGGGATTATGGCCATTAAAAAGTGATTGGGACGGAAAAGAGACGTCAAATGCTTGATAAATTTGTCTTTCCATTCATTATGGTGTTAAAGTATCAATATTTATCTTTGTAGTCCTTGAAAAATATGACCATGTAAAGATAAGGTATCAATACTTTAATTAGGGTACAATACTTTTGTAAAAGATATCAATAGTTTAGCTTAAGGTATTAATATGTTTTTTGCTTTTCAACAACCATCAGCTACTATAAAATTGGTATTAATACACTATCAAAACTATATCAATATAGGTATCGATACCTGCTTTAAAAAAACTTACAAAAATAATTTTCTTTACTTTTCAAAAGGTGTAAACTTATCTAAAAAAATGATTTATACATAAATATACACTTATAAAGAGTCTTAGAATTTGTGATAACTATATAAAATAGAGTCTAAAGAATTTGTGATAACTATATAAAATAGAGTTATTTAATCATATTATTTGCATTAAAGTTAGCCAAATCTTAGAGGTTTTTATTTAAATTTAATTAATTTTTAGATATTTGCATATTAGTTTTATTTATTTTCTTTATATTTAAATTATATAGTATTTAATTATTTTTCTTATTTTTGTAGGTCTGAGGCTCGAAGGAGTTTTCAAGGTGCAAAAACTTAATAAAGAAGCAAAATGGATCCAGCCTAACAACTTTCAAAAATAAATTGCTCAAGTTACTTGCATTTTAAGTTTCTCTTTCCTATGGTTTTGACTATATATAAGACTATTTAGGTTAGCGATTAGAAAGTAGACTTTAGGCTTTTATTTTTAACCTAGTTCTAAAAGAAGAGAGTAGCCAAATATTCAAGAAGCTTAAAAGATTTTGAAGGAGCTTGAAGATTAAAAACCCAGCTAATTTTAGTTTTCTTTTTCCCTTACTTTTTTTTCTTTCTTGTAATATTTATGATGGTGAAACTCCTTAGTTTTATCTTTTCTTTATTGATTATAGACTTGATTTATTTTTCTAAGATAGCAATGGAACTCAATACATAGTTTAGATTATTTTATTTTATTTGCTTGATATTTATGATATTTTAGTTATTTGTTTAGTCTTATTCTTAATGCTTATAGTTGCTTGATCACCAATTGAATTGATTTGGTAATCCTAATAAACTTGGAAAAAAAAATTTTATGTTTAGACCTGGATTGAATTATATATTTTTATTTTATTTATTATAATGAATTGATCATCTTGTTAGATACAAATATATGGGCATGTCATATGTAAATAAATTAGAGTCTAAGCTTAATGAGTTTCTTTTAATTCAATGTGCATTGGAATATAGTAACTTGATTAAGAGAGATATTTTTATAAGACCATTGGAAGATACTTGTAAATAAATTAGAACCCCAAGTTAATAACTCATTGTCATTCCTCAAGTTAAGAGAGTAAAACAGATTCAAATAAAATGTTAACGAAAATTATAATCCTAGGCTTTTCTCATTTATTATTATTATTATTATTATTATTATTATTATTATTATTATTATTATTATTATTTTCTTTCACTTAGTTTTTACTTTATAATTTTTAATCATTTGTTTGAATAAGATTAAATTGTTTTAATTTTTGTACTTAACAAATTTGGTATCAACTCCTCGTGGGATCTACACTTTACTTTATCACTATGTTACTTATTGTGATGCGTGCACTTGCATGGTTAAATCCGATAACAAGTTTTGGTGCCATTGTCGATGAATTATTTTACTATTTTTTGTTAATATTAATACCAAGCAATCTTAGTCTTAATTCAGACGTTTTATTTATTTATCAATCTGTTTATTTATTTTTATAATTTTTAAATGGCTTAAAGAGATGGTATTCTATAATTATCAATGGTCATATCAGGAAATTAAACAAAGGATTGTAATCAATGCCATATCTGCAAGATTGATGCACTTTTCAAGAAGCTTGACAAATTAGAAAGGGCACGTGCTATCCAAAGCTGATTCCTAATGTGCGAATTATGTGGGAGGACATATTAGTGATCATTGCCTAATTTATGTTGAATCCATTTGATATTTTGGACACTACAATGTGCAACAGGATCTTTTTCATTCCAACAACTACAATCAAAATTAAAGCAGTCACTTAAATTTTTCTTGGGGCAACAATTATGAGCCTTCGTATTCATCCATGCCAACTTTTCATACTTGTTTTTTTTTTTCCACAAGCTCAAGTTCCTATCCCAGAAGAAAGCCATCACTAGAAGATATGATTATGTAATTTATCCAAGTTCAAGTAGAATCCTTTAAGAACCTTGAGACACAAATGAGCCAGCTCATTGATGCCATCTATAACTGCCTTTGAGAAACTTTACCAAGTGACACTAGGGTAAATCTTATGAATAATAAAGAGATAAAAGGGGATAGCGAGAAGCTAGAATTACTAAACAAATCATCTGAAGAATAACACACGGTAGATAAACATGATGAAGAGGTTCAAGAAAAGAAAACTCAATCTGAGCAACCATCACCATTTCCAAATGAATCTGATGAGTATTATGCAGTCAATGTGGTAGAGAATGCATCCAACAAGGTTTTCATAGAGTGTTTTCCATCAATCCATTTGATCCATATTTGATTTCAACTTCTGCATGGGATGGCATTGACTTTATTGGCTGTTCAGAAATGCTAGAGGCATGACCATGTTCCACTCCTTCATTTGAACCAACATCATCTTCAAAACCTTTTATTGAAAAACCACCCTCATTGGAGCCTAAGCCCATGCCTACACATTTGAGAGACTATAAAAGGGCATTAAGATGGTCAACTACTGACACAAAATGGCCTAGGAAGTTCAAGGTGAAAAGACAAAATTTCAAATGTTTTTGGGGTCGAATTTGGTCTTTGAAGGTGTTACAGTAGTTTAGCCTACCTAAAATAATACTAAAGATAATCAAGTTGACGACTATAAATCAAATGTTTCTTAGAGGTAACCTAAGTTTTCCTATCTCATTTTTTTTGTGTTTTATTATTATTATTATTATTATTATTATCATCATCATCATTATAGGTAAATTCTTATTATTATTTTTTATTTTCTTTTGCAACCTACCACTAGCTTTAACAAGTATGATGAAGTCAAAGAGGATAACTAGAGCATTTTCGGTGTTTCCTTCATCGAAAGGGGAGTTTTCTTGTTCTTTCTCTTTTTATTTATAAACATTGAGGACAATGTTTGTTTTAAGTTTCAGGATGAGGTCTTTATCATTTTTGTTAAAGTTGAATTAGCATATTTTATTTTTTGCATAATTTTTTTATTTTTTTATTTTTAGGTTTTTATTATTTATTTATATATTTATATTTTTTGCTATAATTGTGATTTAAGAGTTTTATGTGGTTAGGTCATCTTATTAATAAGATGTTTGAAGCTTAATTATGATGAAACTCTAATCTAGTGATGAAAATTAATATTGATTTATCTTGATTCTTGGGAAAATATGACCATAATTTGAATCTATGTTAGATTCTTTTGTTAATTTCATTGTTAGGATATGATTTTCAATATTTGAGTACTTGATCTCTTACTTAGATTCGTATTGGTTATTTGAAGCCTGTTAATGTTGATCTGAATTGCGATTTTACCTAGAAGCCTAGAATTTGTTTGATTCTCTTTTGAGGTAAAATCCTGGACAACACTAAGTTAAAGAGAGGATTTAGCCCATCTTTGAATTGTTTGAGCCTTTCTAAGCCTACCTAAATATATATCTATCCTTAGTTTACCCTATTTGAGCCTAATTGATATATATTCTTTTCTTTTGGTTGCCATACATTATTTAGCCCAGCTAAATAAGAAAAACCATGATCAACCCTCAGTAGGCATGTGAATGAAATTGTTTCAAGAAATATTTGAGCCATGTTTAAATTACGTTGTATTATTTAGCCTAGCCAAATAAAAAAAAAATAGGATCAACCCTCAATAGGCATGTGAATGAAATTGCTTCAAGAAATATTTGAGCCATGTTTAGATTAGGTTGTATTACTAACGTTTAGGAAAAAGAGAGAGAAAAATGGAAAAAAAATGAACAAAAAAAGTTGTGTAAAAAGTGAAGTAGTTGAAAAAGAAAATGTCATGAAAAATGGGTATGCACCTTAAAGTGTTGTGAATGGTTTTTTGAAAAAAATTCTTGAACAATGAAAAAATGTCTATAGGTGAGTTAAACTTAAATTTATCCTTTATCCTACCTTAATCCTAGCTTTTCGTTATAGGCTTAGTGAAGTCCTATATGATTTTTGATGAAATATTAGTCTACATTAATCGAGAGAGAGATGAAAAGCAAATATATGAGAATATAGTAATAATTTGTAGTTCGCATTGGCAAAAACTTATTTGGATTGCGTGCAATGATTTGCACAGAAAGTATACACATATACACACCGAAAATCCATTTGAATTTTGTGGTTTATGTTTGAATTGAAGCATGAATTTGGATAATGTTTATATCTACCTTGAGTTAGGATTTTAAAATGACTTTTAAAGAAATTTAAGGCAATCATCATTTGAGTACATTCATCTCAATTTGTGTTTCATTTTATTTCGCTTTATTTCATTTCATTTGTTTAGGTTTCGTTTCTTTGTTTTATTTTGTTTTGTTTTGCTTGAGGACCAGCAAAATCTTAAGTTTGAGGTGTGATAACTCTATAAAATAGAGTTATCTAATCATACTAATGTGCAATAAAGTTAGCTAAGTCCTAAAGTTTTTATTTAAATTTAATTAATTTTTAGATATTTTTATATTAGTTATATTTATTTTCTTTATATTTAAATTATACAATATTTAAGTATTTTTCATATTTTTGTAAGTCTAAAATCCGAATGAGTTTTCAAGGTGCAATAACTTAATAAAGAAGCAAAGTGGATCTAGCCTGACAACTTCCAAAAATAACTTGCTCAAGTTAGTTGCATATGAAGTTTCTTTTTCTTAAGTTTTGGCTATATATAAGACTTTTTAGACTAGTGATTAGAGGGTAGACTTTAGATTTTTTTTTAACCTAGTTCCTAAAGAGAAAAGCAGCCACCATAATATTTAAGAAGCTTGAAAGATTTTGAAAGAGCTTGAAGATCAAAAACCTAGATAATCTTAGTTTTCTCTTTCCCATTACTCTTTTATTTCTCTTGTAATATTTATGATGGTGAAACTCCTTATCTTATGTTTTACTTTATTTAGTATGTACTAGACTTATTATTCTAGGGTTGCAATGGAACTTAATACATAGTTTGGATTATTATTTTTTTTTTGATATTAATGAAATTTGAGTGGTTTGTATAGTCTTATTTTTAATGCTTCTAGTTGCTTGAATTACCAATTAGAGTGATTAGGTAACCTTAATGAATTTGGAAAGGAAATTTTGTGTTTAGAGTTAAATTGAATGACATATGTTTTATATTCATTTATCGTAATGAATTAATCTACCTGTTAGATAAAAATATACGAGCACATCATATGTAATCAAATTAGAATCTAAGTTTAATGAGTTTCTTTTAATTCAATTTAAACAGAAATATAGTAACTTGATTAAGATACATTTTTGTAATACCATCAAAAGCTGCTTATAAATAAATTAGAACTTTAGGTTGACAATTCATTATCATTAATAAAGTTAATAGAGTAAAATAGATTCAAATGAAGTATTGAGGGAAACTATAATCTTAGGTTTTTCTCATTTATTTTTATTATTATTAATTTAATTTTTAGTATATAATTTTTAATCATTTGTTTGAATAAAATTAAATTATTTTAATTTTAGTACTTAACAAATTCTGTATCAATTTCTCATGAGATCGATACTCTCATTTATCACTATATTACTTGTTGATATATGTGCACTTTCGTGGTTAAATCCAACAACAAGTTTTAGTATTTTTCAAGGTATTTTTAATATGAACTAAGGAAATTGAAAATATTCAAAGATGAATACTAAGTTGAAATTTATAATTAAAGCTAATAAAACTTAGGTTTTTGTTATATTAAAACAAAGATCAAGTCAAAGTTAATATAGCTAAAAACATTATATCTTGATACCTATAATTTGTGTCATATATATAAATTAAAAATAATATGAAGATTATAATAATTTTCATAAAACCAACTAAAACATAAGCCAATATATAAGTTAAATATAGTTTCTTATTTTTGGTCTATTATTAATTTATTCGCTAAATAATAATATTTTTTCAAACTTTTTTATTTAAAAGATATAACAAAATAGAATAAGTAACAGTAAACATGTATCAACATAAATTTTTGTATAAAAATTTTGGCTCATAATTACGTTTATAATTAATCCTTATTGATTTTTGGTATGAAACTTATGACTTTTCTGTTATTTATAAATTTTTTATCATTGATTAGGAAATTTAAATTTTTTATAATTAATTTTTCTCTATTAATTTTTTTATAATTATTTAACTTCAAACAATACAGATAGTGAATGATATAGGCTTGATAATTTATTAAATTGACTATTCTTTACCAATTCATTATTTTCCTATTAAACTGAAATATTGACTTTTTTTTCTTATGTTCAAAGTCCTCATTAAAAGAAACTTGCCTTAATTGAAAACAGTTTTTTAAAATTAGATATTAACAAATTTTTATTTATTTATTTTTAACATCAAAATTTTTATTAAATTTTTCTTAACAAAATTTAAATTTGGCTATAAGAAAAATTAAAAATCATTATTGCATTAAGTCATGAAATGATTTAAATAAATAACTTTAATGAGTAAGTAAAGGCACGTGATGATTGCGAATATACAAAATTCTTTCTCAATTAATAGCTGTTCTACTCATAAAGTAAGCACAATCAGCCCACTCTAATAGCTTAAGGTGTGAATCAATTTTTTGCTTTATAGGTATCTCTTTTTCATGATCTTTATTTGCTTTATCTATGATCTCTTTCTTATCTTCTCTTTTATTTTATTTATTATTAAAAAAATATTTCTTTATGTGCTTCAACCGAAGATGAATTCATACTATATCGATTTATTTATTAAAATAAAATTTTTATATTGTATTATATCATTTTACTAATACAAACCTTTTAATTTTACTTTCTATGATTTCAACTATATAATCTTTAAGAGTGGAAACCCTATGCATCACGTATAAGATTTAATTAAGAACAAACCTCTAGCCATTATTAATTAAGAATATTATCCCGCATCAAGTGCATGAAGATGAACATCCTATATAAGCCTTTTAGTCTATTTCTTTTTCTCAATAATACCTTGTGATGATGTACATGCAGTTTATATATAGATTAAACTAGGGACCTATATTAGAATACTAATTAAAGTTATATCCTACCATCAAGGAGTTCTTATTCTAATTAGTTACTGAAGTAAAGTTTAACCATTGTCACTAGATCAGTTAAACTAAATTAGGACTTACTTTATAATTTCACCTTGATAATTATCTTGGTTCATTTATTATCATGTGGGCCATATAAAATCCAACATTCTCCCACTTGGCTCCTATGATAAACTAAAAACTTAAATAAGTGATAATTAAATCCAAAACTTTAACCTAGACATAAGTTATTATAGCCCAACTCCCACTCAATTAAAGACTCACATAGCATGAATCATGGCGGTGGCAATCTAAAACAAATATTTCCTTCCATGTGTTACAATACGTGATCATTTCTAAAAGAGCACTTTATGAGGTAATGCTTTATGAATGAATTTTCTGTAATCATCCTTGGTCCACTTAACATGTAAACTTTATGTGCATAAGCTGAAACATTCCATAAACTCCAGGAATGTGAAATTAACAAAATCAAAGAAGCCAAAATACATCTTGACAGAATTTAACTAGCCCTATATGATCCATATGAATTTTAAATTGTTTTGTCAATAATACTTTAGTCATGGGATCTGCTATCATTAAATCTGTACTATTATGTTGGATATCCACTTCTTGCTTCTTTATAGAGTCTCTAATAACAAGCTACTTTATATCTATTTACTTGCTATGACTCCTACTTTATCATTCTTAGAAAAGCATACTGAATAACAGTTATCACAATAGATCTTTAATGGCCTTGCTGACAGCTCTCAAACTAGAAATAAAATACGTCAACCTTATTACCTGCGATAGTACATTATAATATAATTCCTCTGATAGCTTTCATAGTCCAAGGACAAGATTAATATCTACCTAGCACTTCTATTATAAGTCTTATGTCAAGTTTTGTATAAACTTGATCATGTATAAGGCTCCGAGTACTATATGCATATGTAATGCCTTCCTTATACTCTTTTTTCAAATTATTTGGAGATATTGACTCAAATTGAAATATCTCCATCACAATTTATGCCCCTATAGGTGAATAGCTTTGCATCCTAATTCTTTCTAAAACTTTCTTGATATAGGCTTCTGAGATAAACTTAATGTCTTTTCAGACCTATCTCTATAAATCTCTATGCTTATGATATATGAGGCATCACCTGAATCCTTCATATCAAAGTTTTAAGAAGGCAAACTTTTGTGTCACATAACAAAGCCAAATTACTACTTGAGAGGAGAATATCACCAACATATAGGACTAAAATTATGAACTTACTCCCACTAACTTTAAGATATATTCAATTATCAATGACATCTTTAGTAAACCAAATGATATCACAACATTATGAAACTTTATATACCATTATTGGGATACTTGTTTAAGTCTATATATTAATCTTTGAAAAAAACCTTCAGGTTGAATCATGTATACCTCTTTCCATGATCCCTATTCAAGTAAGTTGTTTTCACCACTATTTAATGTAAGTTTATATCAAAATGAGCTACAAAAGCTATGATAATTCTAAATGAAAACTTTCTTAAAATTGAAGAGAAAATTTCATGATAACAAATACCTTTCCTTTAAGTGAAACCTTTAACCACAAGTCTAACCTAATATCATTCAATATCATCGAATGGCAATTCAACGAGTTATTAGACTAGATTATAAGCCATTAGTTCCATCTCTTTTGTCATAGGTTTATGCCAAAGTACGATATTTTCACTATTCATGGCTAACAAAAACAAGATCATATTTATGTCCAATATTAAAATTAGACTTCTATAGGTATACAACCAAGCCATAGAAATGGCTAGTTTCCTACCCATTGATCTCTTAATTCTATAATCATTTGTACATTTTATATACCTTTTGTTAGTGAGATTAATGATTTATTGTAAAGGTTGTACTTGATTTGATTGCTTTCTAATTAATTTTGTATGTTTATTTTGAGAAACAATCAAGTCCCTTACAAAAGATCAATTTAAATAAATTTATTCCTAAATGTCAACCTTAAAAGGAAAATCACTTCTACCTGACTTATGATTCGTAAAAAACTTAATATTTCAAGGTTCAACAATTCTAGTTGAATATGAGAGACAATTTAAACCTATACCTCTTTAAGTTAATTGTATAGCCTATAACTACTAACTGTTCTTGGATCCAGTTTCCTTGTGTTTAGGTTATAAGCCTTTAATTTAACTGGGTAACCCAAGTTCATAAATGTCTTAAGTTGGAATCCAACTATTTCATAATTCTAAGAAAGTTGTAGAAAACAATTTAGTTGGAACGTTAATAAAGACATCAACAATAGTTTTATTGTATCAATCCATAAACATAGGGGAATGTATATGATCTCTAAATATTACAGTGCTTTCTTTAGCTCTCTTTTGTGGACTTGTTAATTTGCTTTTTCCTTAATGCAACTAACTTAAGTGTCAAACTCAAAAGTTTTAAGAACCCCATCATTATCAATTCTGCTAAATTCTTATACGAAGATGTGACACAATCTTTATATCACAACTTTGAAGGAGTTTTCATCTTTACTACCAAAAATCATATAAATAGTTAATAAACTTATTCTCACGATCAAGATCCAAGTTAATGATGAAAATTTTGATAGAAAAATTTTCTTTTGAACTTTCAACAATAGAATTTAAAAATTTAAATTCGAAACTATTTTTACTTAAGAAAATTCCTAAAATGAAAGATATAGTCCTTTTCAAGGTTTAAAACAAATCTTGATTTTAAAAAATAATCCTGATAGTCCTTAGTGATTTCTATAGTATATGTTTCTCCCACTTTCCTTTGGTTTTTTTTACTTTTTGAAACCTTAGAATGGTTATAGAAATATAATTCGTTGAACAGAAGTCCAACCACCACGTATTATTAGGAACATCACCAAAAGAGATACATACAAAATGAGTTTACTTTTATTTTTGACTCTCTTTTATACTTTAGGCAATCTTTGCTTATGTATTTGAGCTAAAACAAATGAAAGACTTGATGCCACTTTCTTTATTAGCATATTTCCGTCATCACCTTTATAAGATATTACCTACTTATCACTTTTTACTTTGAGTCACTACGTTAATTGAATCTAGTTTCTCATTCTTTAATACATATAACTGAGAGTTCATTGATAGACCATTTTTTTATGTGTTTCTCATAGTCATACTCATTAGGAAAAAAGCTGAATATGAAAGTGATAAAAAATTTACTCAAAAAAACTCAATTTTGAAGATTTAAGTCAAGTATCAATGTTTCTCAAATCCCATAATGTACTCACGTACAACATTTATAATTGCTGCACTTTATTCTTAAAAGCTTCCTTATCAAAATGACAACCAAAACCTTATTAGGTTTAACAATCTTGTCTTTAGTGGCTTTGCAATAATCTTGACCTTATAACAAATAGGATAAAACCTCAAATTGATTTGCTAATATAGGATTTGACGTACATCATCCTTAAATGGTTAGATAGCTCCCATTGTAAGTCGAAATCTATTTTTTCCTTCTTTATTCGTTGAGGACAAGTTGTCTACCTAAAATGCTAAGTCAAGGTCCTTACATACAAAATAGCTTAATTAACTCCTTTATTAAAGCAATTTTTCATTACTTGATAGCATTTAATTCTAGCAGCCTTATTAATCATAATAGTAGAAATTGCTGCAAAATACAAGGAATTATATTCTAATTGAATAAAATACTTTATATTCAAATGTAAATCCAAACCTTTCTATGGGTAGGGGTGTATCATACATATGAATTTACACAACTTTAATTATAAAATAATAACTTTAAAACAGTAAAATTAAATAATCCATACCCTTGGGCCTATAAAATTTAATTTTGATGTTATATTATTTTATCCTTTAACCATTTTATAAAATTAATCATTTCCTTGTGGGGCCAAATAACTAATATCATGGTTTAATAGTTTATGGACGCCATTTTCTTTATGTAGTTTTTAAGAAAAACTTCATTTTAAATAACTACTATTTTATCTAAATTAATTAATTCAAGATGATGTGGCTACTTTTAAGTTAATTATTTGGAGCTTAATAATAACATCCAACATTTATGCATAAAAATTATTGCATATCACAAATAATTCTTTATCGATGCATTTTTCTTATATAGTTATTTAAAGTAAACTTTATTTTAAATAGCTACCAATTATCATCTAAATCAACTAACTTAAGATGTTGTGGCTACTCTTAAGCTAATGATTTAGAACTTTAATAATAACATCCTTAATATATGCAGAACTCTTTATTGCATATTAATAATTACAGTGAAATACAATATTAAATCATATTGACTTATTGCAAGTATTCCATAAATATATGCAGAACTCTTTATTGCATATTAATAATTACAGTGAAATACAATATTAAATCATATTGACTTATTGCAAG
>JBBYHK010121345.1:253-16880 GCA_038382065.1 Adansonia grandidieri | reverse complement strand
TATTCCATAAATAATTACATATTAATGTTATCCTCTGTATGTAGTTATTTGAAGAAAATTTTATTTTAAATAACTATTAATTTAACTAAATCAATTAACTTAAGATACTATGGCTATTTCCAAGCAATTTATTTAGATTCTTTATAATAACATAGTACATGTACACCATAAATAATTGCATATATGATTTAATAACTCAAATATATACCAAATAAATTCATGGCATAAAACTTTATTAATATCATTTATTCTATAGAGTTATGTAAAGAAAAATTTTGTATTTTAAATAACTACTAATTTATCTAAATCATGTAACCTAAAATACTTTGGCTAATACCAAGCTAGTGATTTAGATCATTAAATGACATCATAAATTTAGATACAATAATGGAATAACAATTTGTCATCGTATAACATATTAAAAAAAATCATGACATAATATTTACATTCCATGACATGCTTCATTCAATCACATAAAATATGTATAAGATCATAATTTATTTATTCATGATATACATAGATATGCATACTGAGATTGTAATGCAAACGAAAACCTTAGCATTCAAATATGCACTAAAGTGTAGGTTGAAGTACACAAATATTGAATATTTGATGGAGAGAATACAGGCTATGAAAAGATTCTCAACATGTTAAAGTATTTTATCATGAAGTAAAATCATATAATATTTATGCATAAACATATATATTATTTAATTAAACATAATTATTAAATAAGAAATATTTTACATAATTTAAAATTTTCATAAAAATCTTCAAAAAAATCATAAATATTTAAAAACTGTGCCAAGAAAAAATTGGGGCAAAAAAAACACTGAAAAGGCTCACACGCGCCATACGTGCCATATGGAGCTCATAAGCTTTGGTCGAGACAAAAGTCCAGCCTTTCTTCTTCCTTCAGTCGAGTCAGGCATGACCGAACTAGATTTTTCTGATCCATTCAAGTCTGTTTCTTGTTTTTGATAGCTTTTTCATGTTTTTGAACTTTATTTGATTCAATTAACATCACAAAAACATGATTTAGCATGAAATCTACATAGCTCATGCATTAATTCTTTATAAAATCGCGAAAATAGTTATCAAACAATCAAAATTTTATGATTTTCACAACTTTTATCAAACCCGATTTTAATATATCACAAATTTTCTCATTTTAATCTTCTTTTCTTTAATCTTAAGGCTTAATAACGTAGATAGATGATTAATCTATTAAAATCCTTCATCAATTTTGGTTTTACATCATCAATCAAGAATTTACTAATGAAATTTTATTAAACATAATATACAACCAAATTTATGGTACATATGAGAAATATGTTTTGATAGATAAATATAAATTACAAGATTAATCATAACATGTTAAAAATTCAATTTTGTGCTTTTACTATATTTATAATAACTCGTTTAATCTTAATACGAATTATTTAATCATTTATGCATAAATAATATATGCATGAAAAAATATTCGTTTTTAATGAATATCACTGGATGATCTAAAGAACTAGGCTAAAAAGCCTGGCTTCGATGCCAAATGAAAGATTTAATTAAGAACGTACCTTTAGCCATTTTTGATCAAGAGTACGACCTCACTTCAAGTATATAATGATGAACACCCTATCTAAGCCTTCTAGTTTATTTCCTTTCTTTGATAATCATCTCATGATGGTGCACAATTAATATATAGATTAGACTAGGGACCTATACTAAAATACTAATTATAGTTGTATCCTACCATCAAGGAGTCTTTATTCAAATTAGTTACTAAAATAGAGTTTAACTCTTATTACTAGAGTAGTTAAATTGAATTAGGATTTACTTTATAATTTCACCTCGATAATATCTTGGTCCATTTATTATCATATGGGCCACATATAATCCAACATTGTATGCGTGTACTAAGTGCCAAGATGTTGATCCTCGTGCCAGTGACTACTTGATCTTTCAAATGTTGAACACTTCAAAGATGTTAATTTATTTACTTTGCCGAAGTCTACGTTTGTGATTTCCACACTTATGGACGTTGTCTTTACTTCAAATGTCGTCTCCTTTCTATTTTCTTGTCCTTGTTTGCAAAACTTTCTGCGAAATTTCTCACCATATACAGTCATTTTTATTCGGAATCATTATCTAGTAGCTGTAATTCCAGCACTATTGCATGATATACAAGGCCACTTTTACCATTGTGAAGTATCGGTGTATTAGTTACTCCGCCAACCACTCTCTAACAGAGCTACGGCTTCTGACTCCAGTGGCGGTTCTGCTGCTGAGATAGTTGTGGCAAAGGAAAGAAGGAATTGGCTAAGGATAAGGCCATGTTTAATTAGCTTAATTGTGTGGTAAAAGTTCTAACGTAGGCATGCTAGAATTTCCAGACTAATGAATTTAAAGAAAATTAGTGCAGGAGTCAATTTCTTCATCTAACTTTTGTAGGGACAAGTTCTCATTGCTGCGGTCGATGTCATGGAACTTGCATTTTCCATGGAAATTTAGTGCATACATGATTTGAAAAGACGAGTATATATATATATATATATATATATATATATATCCTTGTTGCAAAAAATATAAGTTCAATCTTCACTTTGCTTTTTCATATGGTCCATTTTTCTTGATACTGACGTATAATTTAGTACTTTCTTTGTTTTTTTCTTATCCTTTGCTAGCCTAGAAAAAAACTCAAGTGACCAAAAATTACATCAAGAAAGGGAAAGCGGGTCCAGCACTGGTTGACCGACTTGCCATGCATTGCCCTTATCCTTTCCTAAGCGAATAAAGGGTTCATCTACTGATAACAAAATCCAATTTACTTTATAAATTTTGTATCGATCCACTTAAACAAGAAGTTTTTTTTCTTTTTTTTTTGAAAAGATAGATATGGGGCCAGACAATTTTGGCAATGCTTTCTCTCTTTCCCATGCCTGGCTTTATCATAGTACATATTGACCGAGACTCTTTGCCATGTCTAGCTTTTTAGCAGAGTACCTATTGATGTGTAAATTTTGTTAACATAATCGCTCACGTGAATAACTTAAATTTCAAAACCAATCTCCCTTTCCGAAAAATTACCAATAATTATTGATTGTTGTAAT
Source organism: Adansonia grandidieri (assembly GCA_038382065.1). NCBI lineage: Eukaryota > Viridiplantae > Streptophyta > Magnoliopsida > Malvales > Malvaceae > Adansonia > Adansonia grandidieri. The sequence continues at coordinate 13,773 of JBBYHK010121345.1, read as the reverse complement.
GCAACACATCGTAGCTTTCAATTTGAAAAAAAAAAAAAAGTTGTTAACAAAGTTTTTAAACATTTTTTAAAATTATTATTCTAGATACTTTTTGAGTTTAATATATATTAAAAATCCTCAATTAACTCTTCATTATTGAACTAATATAAAATAAAAAAATAGTAATTAATGTCATTAAAAAATATAAATAATGATTAATTCTTCAAATTATATAAAACTAATATATTAAATAAAAAATTTTTTAAAAAATTTTGAAAAATAAATTTTATGTTATTATTTTAAAAAATGTTATATTTATTTTCTTTGACTTTTTGGTATAAATCTAATATCTCTTAATTCTCTCACCATTTTTTTCAAAATTTTTTATAATAATGATAATAATTAAGTTTAATCTTGTTATGGCTTATATTGGATATGTAATTTATATATACCGTAAATTTTAATAGTTCATATATAATTATGCGAAAAATACTAATTTTTATATGTATAAATACATGTTTGAATAACTAAAACCAATCATCCAATTGGTCACAAATAGTTATCCCAAAAATAATAAGAATCACAAAGTAATAAAATATAATTAATTTACAAAACAAAAATCCAGTAGATCAGAATTATTATTAGCTCTGACGTCAAGTCAATTGAACTTCTTGGCATTTTCTCCGCCCGATCCCTTCATTGAGATGTGTACTTTATATCTAGTTGGTGACGTGTCCATTAGAAAATATTTTGGAAAATAAACGAGTTGTTCTTTTTTGTTTAATTTTTTATTTTTTCTATGTGTATGTGCATAATTGCGCTCTTCTGGACCAAATAATAGAATAGAAACACTTCCGTTCTTCTGTGTTCTGATCCTTTCAGTTTCATTAAAACGAAATCTTTCTGGGAAGCTGAAGGTAAAGCGATGATCATTACAAGGAATACTGGTCTTGCTGCTGCTGCTGTATTTCTAGTAACTCTACTCATCTCATCATCATCATATTTAATGGATGCACAAGACATCGATTATCCTTCAATGGCTTATCCTCCAAAATCTTGGACTAACAGCGCTGTGTTTGACTTCAGCTACTGGGACTTAGCAGGTTTTAGCCCCATCCTTATCAATGGAACTTTTGTCTGCGGTTTCCATTGCCCAAATTTAAATGGCAATTGCCTTTTTGCTATCTCCATCTTCCAAACCAAAACTTCTGATGGCAATTCTAGCCTCTCTCCAAAAATAGTGTGGTCAGCGAATCGAAACAATCCTGTTAAATTAAGAGCTACACTTCAACTTTCTGAAAAAGGAGATTTGATGCTTCAAGATCTTGATGGCACTCTAGTTTGGAACACAAACACCGCAGGGAAATCTGTGTCAGGATTAAAGTTAACCGAAGAGGGAAACCTTGTGCTCTATGACAGAAACAATAAGATGGTCTGGCAGTCTTTTGGTCATCCGACCGATACATTAGTTCCCGGGCAGGCACTAGTTTCCGGCCAAAAGCTGACTGCGAATATGTCCACGTCAAATTCAGTTGCAGGTTTATACTCATTAGCTCTTATAAATGATAGTTTGATTGCTTTCCTTGAACCAGATGATCAACAAGTCTATTTTGGACCCTTGAGGGTGAAAACACATGAACTGGGGAAATACCAAATCCGATATGTGAACGGAAGATTTGGTCGTTTTGTGCTTCCTTCTACATCTGCAGCACAGTTCATTCAACTGGGGAGTGATGGACATTTGAGGGCTTATCAATTGAGAGAATCAAAATGGGAGCAAGTGTCTGATCTTTTGATTAACTACACTGGTGCTTGTGGTTTCCCCTTGGCGTGTGGAGAATATGGGTTTTGTTCAGATGGGCATTGCAGCTGTCCAAAAGCAGAGGGCGACGATGAATCAGTACCTTACTTCAGCCAAGTTTCTCAACTCCAACCTAATCTCGGATGTTCTGAAAATAGAGCCGTTTCTTGCAAGCCTTCTGGTCATCATAGTCATAGCTTACTTGAGTTTAAGGACTTTGATTACTTCTATTTCGTTCCCCATATTAAGAACGCAAATAGAAAAAAATGCAAGGAAGCTTGTTTGAAGAATTGTTCATGCAAAGCAGCTATACATCGACAACAAATAAATTCTTTTAAGGGGCATTGTTTTCTTCTGCCAAAAATCTTTTCGTTTAGAAGAAACGTCGAAAATTTGCATTATTATCAGAGTTTTGCATTTTTGAAAGTGCAAAATCCTCCAACAGCACAGACTACATCCAGAGCGCAAAGGCGTAGACGAATAATAGCTATAATAGGCTCTACCGTTGGAGCTACTGTTTTTATTCTACTTGCGGTAATTTGTATTTTCTCCCTAAGGAGAAATAAAAACGAGTTAGGAGATGTAAAAGGGATGGCCCAACACGCTGCAAGATCAAGATTCACTAGATTCTCCTATGACTACTTGAGCGCCGTGACACAGAATTTTAGCGTGAAGCTTGGTGAAGGAGGCTTTGGTTCAGTTTTCTACGGGAGCCTACCTTGTAGCACTAAGATAGCAGTGAAGTGTCTTGATGGCACTAACCAAATTAAGGATTCATTTGTCGCTGAAGTTGAGACATTTAGAAGTGTTAATCACGTTAATTTGGTGACACTAATTGGATTTTGTGCTGAAAATTCCCATCGGCTTCTTGTTTACGAGTACTTGCAGAATGGTTCATTGGATAGATGGATCTTTAACAGAAATCCAGAGTGTACCCTTGGATGGAAATTGAGGCAGAAGATCATAAATGATGTGGCAAAAGGCTTAGCCTATCTTCATAATGGTTGCAACTGGAAAATTTTACACTTGGATATTAAACCTCAAAACATCCTTCTGGATGAAAATTTCAATGCCTGCCTTGCAGATTTTGGGTTGTCTAAACTGATTGACAGGGACCAAAATCAAGTATTTACGACAATGAGAGGCACGCCAGGTTATATGGCTCCTGAATGGTCGAGTGCTACCATCACAGATAAAGTAGATGTTTACAGCTTTGGCGTTGTGGTGATGGAAATCTTGTGTGGTCGAAGAAACGTAGATAGATCTCAACCAGAAGAAGAGATGCACTTACTAAGACTTTTTACCAGGAAGGCAGAGGAGGGAAAACTTCTGGAGTTGGTCGATAAAGTCAGTGAAGACATGCAATCAAATGGAGCAGAAGTTGTGAAGATGATGAAGGTTGCAGCATGGTGTTTGCAAGCTGATTATACTAGGAGGCCTTCGATGCCAATAGTGTTAAATGTTTTGAAAGGTGATTTGGATGTCGAAGACAACTTGAATTACGATTTCCTAACTCTGAAAGCACCACCTAGAGCAACCGCAACTCCAAGTTACAGAGCCGGTACCACAACCCAAGCATTACCCTCTATATTATCGGGTCCTAGGTGAACAAATTTCAAAGCTGGAATGTAACATTAACCAACGTGGTTTTAGCATTAGCTCTTGATTTCACGTCATTTTAACATATATTGCTTGCTCTGGGGCAGTTGTGCTTGCTGGCAGAAGTCATTGCTCAAGTTGGATATTGTTTATATTGTGTAGCCAAAAAGCCTCTCTGCAGTTCGTGTATCCTAAAGTCATATAGTCTGTTGTGCCATTACAGCTTTTACTCTATAAATAACTGTTTATTTTTCTGCTAGACAAAGGCAAGAAAAGGAAAGCTAGTTAAGGGGATCATGAAATGAGTGCTCTTCCATTACTTCCCATCCCAACAAAAAAAAAGTATGGCTTTGTTTACGTGCATCCATCTGATCTCGATTGCTAATGAGTTTTTCAAAATATTTTGTTCTCTAACTTTTATTATTTGCAATTTTGAATCTAAAATATCCCATTTGGATTCTTTAAAATCCAATGGCATCTAAAAAACCATCAATCATGGGCCGTCATTTAGCACTTGGACTTGCTAAGTAATGCATATCTATTAATAATCTATATAAAAGTAGGAATGTAGAAAATATTTTGAGCTAATGAAAATAATTTTTATTGTTTTCAATCTATTTCCAAATTGTCTTGGTAGATATTTTTGTTATTAATAATATTTATTTAATTTATCAGTAAAAAATTTAATTTGATTAAAACACTTAAATGATAATATCAATTATTTGTTTATTATATTATTTAACAACCATTGAAATAATATTTTATTATTATATTATAAGATTTGGATTATATTTTTAAAATTGTTACCTAAATATTCCATCAAAATATGATAATCATAATTTTATTTCTTTAAATTTAGTTATTGATTAATTTATATATATATATATATATATATATATATATCTATATCTTAGTGTAGTACTTATAGTCTTAGACTAATTATCATTTAGTTAATAACGTAGTTAAATATCAATTAAAATCTAGATTTTCTCATTATAACTAGATGCTTTAGCTGTTATTTTTACAAAATATTAAATATTGAGTAATATTTTGTTAACTATTTTTTTTAATACAGTTTCTTGCTTATTTTTTCTTATAATGATTTTAGTCTTTTTCATTTACTATCATAATTTTTTTAATCTCATTCTCAGTTAAATTTCAAAATATTATAAATTCAATAATTAAAATATTTTTCTTTTACAACAAAAGTTTTTGGCTCTTTAATAAGTTTTTCCTTTTTTAATGTTGGTTTGTGTTTCTTATTTTTATAATGTTTTGGTCTAGACAAATAGATTTAAAAAATGGATTTATCATAAAGGTTTTTGGAGCTAAGTTGTTTTTTAAATTATTATCAATTAATTCATCATTTACAATAAGAAAAAATATATTATTTAATAAATTATAAATTAAATTATAAAATCATGTGTAACACACGTGACATTAAAAATTAGTATATATAAAAGCATCAACTCCAAAAACTCAATAGTGAATGACATATTTACCTTTGATAATTTATAGTATTAGCTATTATTCTTTAATTAATTAATGATTTTCTTATTTTAGAATTAAAATACTAAGTACTTTTATTCAAATTCTTAATGACATATTTATAGTATTAACCATTATATCCTTATCAATTAAAGACTTTCTTATTAAAATTAAAATAATGATTAATTTTATTTATCTCCTTATTAATCATGAATTCCTTATTAACATAAAATTTTCTCAATTGATATAATTTTTTATAAATATTAATTAACTTTGTAAACTACTTTTCAATGAATTTTTATCAAAATATTGAGTAATCTTCATTTATTATTTTCTTATTAACCTTGAGTCTTTATTAATATAAAAACTTCTTAATTGATATATATTTTTTATTATTAACTAATTTTTAGTCTAAACTTGCATGAGTGATTTTTTATTAAATTAAAACATTCACTAACCATTAGTTATTATTTTTCTTACTAACCTTGAACCCTTATTAATATAAAATTTGCTTAGTTGATATTTTTTTTATTAATATTAGTCTATGTTTTTATTAATTATTTTCATGTTAAGTTAAAATATTGACAAACCGTTACGTTATTTCTTATTGATATAAGATCTTTGTTAAATGAACTTTTTATTGATACCTTTTTTATCATATCAAATAATAAATAAATTTATTACTCTTAAAAAAACAAAGAATGATTACTAAAACAATGGTAATATGAATGGAAGTAAAATATACTAATTAAATACAAATGGGATTGTAATTGTAATTTATTAATTTTGTGTCATTGAAAAGGAAAGATACAAAACAAGGTAAGATAGAAAGCAACCTTCGGTTTTGAAGAGGTTCTTTTAATTATTTATTCGTTAAATGATTAGACGATTGTAAAGTGTACGAAGAGTTGAGAAGGCATAATATCCTGGTTTTTTTTCACAGTACATAAAATCAAGTTCTGGTCAAATCAAATTTATAAACTAAGTCTATCATTTTATCATATGATTATTATTAATAAATTTTAAAATTTAATTATATTATTAAATTATGAAAGAATTATAAATAATTTTTCTATGTCTAGCTGGAAATGTATGGTGGCTGTGTATAAAAATGTTTTTAATTAATTGACTGTATTCATGAAATAATCACTTACATAAATAATTAACTTTGACTGTATTATTTTATCTTTTAATTTTCGAACGAACTTTTAATTGCTATTCAATAAAGTGTAATCAAATTAATGAATTTTATGGTGTTAGAAAGTTCCCACTTCCCATCTTCAAACCTAAAACCTTAAATCTCTCTCCCTTTAATAAATAAACTTATGTGTCGATTTCATGTAGCTTGTGATGAGATTTAATAACTAACCTGAACAAATTTCAATACTTAAATGTAAAATGGTATTTTACTAAATAACCTTATATTTTCAAATATTATAAAGGTTATTGAAAAGGACGTCCGATGTTATTATAAATTAAATGAATAATACACGTAAAATAACTATATTTTATTAGATTGTTGATTTTGCATATTAATATTATAAAAAATTATATAGTTATCTTGTAGTTCAATATCTTCATATCTAATATTTTATAACTTCAAGTTATATAATAATCTTAGAAGTAAATGCAAAAGACGTCTAATATTACTAACAATTAGATGACAACTGCATAAAATAATCACGTAGATGAAGATTACTATTTTATAATTGAATCATAGGTTGCACGCTTCTAGATTGAAAATCTTATTAAAGTTAGTATTTTTATTTCATTGATTATAATTAGTCGCAATTATCAAGTTCCAGTTAACTTTGATAATTAGTGCTTATATCATTGCGGAGAAAACTAACTATTGGACCATATTTATATATAAAAACTTTTACCAGAAATTTTGATCAACTAATTATCTAGAGTACATAAGAACTTTTAGTTCTTGAAATGACAACAATTTTACTTTTGAAATAAAGATGGAACTATTTTAATGTGAATCGATTCATATGGTCATAAATTGAGTTAATTATTTTATTTTTATAAATATTGTTAACATCATATTATATGTTTTTTAATATTTTCGTTGTTACATTTTAGAAACATATCATCTGTATTATTATTAATTATATATTATATCTTTCACATGCTACACATATATGTTTTTTAATATTTTCGTTTAATCACATTAATAGTCTGCCAGACTCTCTTCTTCTTTATATCCTATACGTTAAAAATATGTTTAAAAGTATAGCTAGGAATAATATTAAATAATAAATTATTGTTAAAAATATTTTATTTTCAGAATAATAAAATATATTAGCAAATGCATAGAGTCTAATTAGTGAAAACATTTTTCTTATTAGTATTTTACATTTTTAATATATTTATATATATTTTTACATAATTAATATATATATATGTGTGTGTGTGTTTTCTATTCACATTTAGTATAGAGGGGCATAATAATAATTTAAATATTTATTTTGTTATTTAAAATAAAATGTTTATTCTTAATTGAACTATTTGTTGAAGATATAATTTTTTTAATATTTTAACCTATACATAGATTTTGTTGCTATTTCTAATTTAAATATGTTTTAAATATTTTATTTTATCTTTTAATGACCTAGCATAGCATGAAGACAACTGTTATTGTGCTTAGTTTGTGTTGATTGGATTTAAATATAAAATTTTATAAAAAAAATTATTTCTAAGAAAGTAAAGTTTTTTTCCCTAAATAAGATAAGATAATTATTCAATATATTGTCACATCAATTTTCTTTCAATATTAAAATCATTAAAAATTAAATTCTCACTATCATTATCTTATTTGGATTCAAAAAAAGTAATAGGTAAATATTCTCAGTGAAAAAATAATATAATAATTTTTAGTTGATTTGATTGATTATCTATAATATATATAACAACACGAATATAAAAATCTTTTAAACTAATAAAAATAATCATTATTGTTCACTAAATTTTTAAATTATCATTTAAATTTTTTTAATATTAATTAGATTTTTGTAATTTATAAGTAAAAATTTAATTTATTTGATTATAAAAAAAAAAAGGGAAGGTTTACATTAAATTATTTTATTTCAAATTTTTAATTCTTTATTGATATTAAAATGTAAATAATTTATTTGATAAATAAAATATTTAAAACTTATATTAATTTTTTTATTTGCATATTTTAATTTCAATTTAAAATAATAATCTTTATATTAATTTGATATAATTTGTACATTAAACAAACTTTATAGTTAATACACATTCAATCAATTAATATTTGTTTTATTAATTTATTTATTTCTAAAAGATGAGAAAGTTGAACTACGGTATTGATTATTAGGCACAACTAAGTCAATGATCAATACTTAGGGTTACATTTATTTTCAATTGTGAGGACCACTTTTTAAAGACCAATTTATCATCTTATTTATTACTAAGTACAATGATAGACGTAGTTTGTGTTGTTGGACTTGGAGGAGGACTTGGAGCATTTTGCACTCTTAAATGTACAGAACTGTTATAATAATGCAGATTTTCAACGTTTCTTCTGGACGAAAAGATTTTAGACTGAAGAAAACAATACCCAATAGGAGAATTTATTTGTTGTCGACGTATGGCCGCTTTGTGAGAACAGATCTTCAAACAAGCTTCCTTGCATTTTTTTTCTATTTGCATTCTCAATATGAGGAACGGAACTAAAGTAATGAAGGTCCTTAAACTCAAGCAAGCTATGACTATGATAATCAGAAGGCTTGTAAGAAGCAGGCATATTTCAGAACATCCGAGATTAGGTTGGAGTTGAGATGCCTGGCTGAAATAAACAACTGATTCATCATCGCTCTCTGCTTTCGGACGGCTGCAATGCCCATCTGAATAAAACCCATATTCTCCACACGCCAAAGGGAAACCACAAGCACCAGTGTAGTTAATCAAAAGATAAGACACTTGCTCCCATTTTGATTCTCTCAATTGATAAGCCCTCAAATGTCCATCGCTCTCTGGTTGAATGAACTGTGCTGCCGATGTAGAAGAAAGCACAAAATTACCAAATCTTTCATTCACACATCGGATTTGGCATTTCCCCAGTTCATGTGTTTTCACCCCCAAGGGTCCAAAATAGATTTGTTGAGCATCTGATTCAAGGAAAGCAATCACACTATCATTTATAAGAGCTAATGAGTATAAAGCTGCACTTGAATTTGACGTGGACATATTTGCAGTCAATTTTTGCCCAGAAACTAGTGCCTGCCCGGGAACTAATGTATCTGTCTGATGATCAAAAGACTGCCAGACCATCTCATTTTTTTGTGTCATAAAGCAGAAGGTTTTCCCTCTTCAATTAAGTTTAATCCTGACACAGATTTTCCTGCTGTATTTGTGTTCCAAACTGGAGTGCCATCAAGATCTCCTTTTTCAGAGAGTTGTACTGTAGCTCTTAATTTAACAGGACTACTTCGACTCGCTGACCACACTATCTTTGAAGAGGGGCTAGAATTGCCATCAGAAGTGTTGGTTTGGAAGATGGAGAGAGCGAAAAGACAATTGCCATTCAAAGTTTGGCAGTGGAAGCCGCAGACAAAAGTTCCATTGCTAAGGATGGGACTAACACCTGCTGAGTCCCAAAGCTTAAGTCAAATACAGGGCTGTTAATCCAAGATTTTGGAGGATAAGCCATTGAAGGATAATCTATGTATTGTGCATTGACCAAAAATGATGATGATGAGATGAGTAGAGTTACTAGAAATGCAGCCGCAGCAAAACCAGCATTCATTGCAATAATAATCGCTTTACCTTCAGCTTCCTAGAAAGAATTCTTTTTAATGAAATTGAAAGGATCAAAACTCAGATGAACAAAACTGTTTCTATGCTTTGTACATAGACGAAAATAAAAAATCAACACGTTTATTGTCCGAAATATTTCATTCACTTGGAAATGTCGAAGCTACCAACTTTGACCGTTACCCACTGGATATGAAGTATACGTCTTAAAGTAAGGGATCGGGCGGAGAAATGCTAAGCCAAAAGATACTAAATAATTTCTTTTACTTGGAAATATCAAGCTAATGAGATTCTGATCTATTGGAGTTTTGTATTGTAATCATATTACTCTGCGATTATTATTATTATTATTTTTGAGATAATGTAATGAATAGCCTTCAAAGATTATTAATTTTTTCAGTACATGTGTAATCAAACTGCGTATTAACGTAATATCTTGACTTAATACTGTTAAATATAAATTATGATGTAGCATTAACAATTAAGTAATGACATGTAAAATTAGCTGATATTTTAACAAAAAAAGGTTAAATTTTTTTAAAAAAAATTAAAAAAATTAAAATATTTAACAAAAATTGTTTTTGAAATATGATAGGTGCCTGCCCGCTCTGCATGCAGTTCCAGCGGCGGAATCTCTGAAGTAGGACCTGATCATTTTACGACTACAGGTACCGCCAACTCCAAGTATTTTCTTTACCGGATGCCACCTGAAAATGAGGATTTTGGGGTGCCAAGATTTAATCTGAATTTTAAATTCTAAACTTCATTCAATTAATTAAAGTTGGATTTAATTCAGATCCTTTTTTTTGTTTTGCCATCTGAACATTGAGTTTCATTGTCTCAGAAAACGTTTTACAGACATATCATCCACCCCATTTAGAACGGTCCATTTAAAACAAATCCATTTTAGAACGGTCCAAAATTTCCTTCTAGAGTTGGATTTTTGTCCGCGACACCGTCCCCTCCCAGCCCCAACCCTCAACTCTTTTTTTTAATACTATTAAATCAGCCCTTTTTTCGTTTTGGAAGTTCAGATCATACTTAGAAGTAGAGGTGATAATTAGGTGAATTTGAGCAGATTTAAATTAGATTATTTTAAATTTAAATTTTTACGAGTTTGGATTAATTTAGATTTGGATCTATTTAGATTCAGATTTTTTTAGGTTCTGATTAATTCAGATTTGGATTCAAGCTAATTCGGTTTTAGACCTATTCGAGTTTGGGTTTGGGTTCAAGTAAAGTTCGGGTTCGGGTATATTTTATATTATTTTCTTATTTTATGTTAAATATAATCACTTTTACATAATTTTGAATTCTAAGTCTAGACCTGAATTTGGCTCGATCCGGTCTGAAAAATATCTTAGTTTGGTTCTATGGTCCTAGTCACATTCCGAAAAAATTTTAAATTTTAAGCTTAGTATCGAATTTGGCCTGGCTGACCTATTTAAGTACAAATCATTATTCATAATATTAAAAATTATTTTTATGTTAATATTTACATATTTTATAATTAAATTTAAATAAAAGATATTATTTTATTTAAAAAAAAAATACTATTTTAGGTCGAGCGTACTTGAAACTTAAAATCTAAAAACTAGACCTAATCATGCTGGGTCTCTTGTATTGGGTAGGTTGTTTGACCCAAGGGAAGGTCTAGTTGTTGGTCTAACATACGATATTTTTCATTTTTGAAATGATATTATCTATTATAACTTTAATATTTTTTAATTTATCTTATTACTTTATTATATTATTATTATACTCTAATTATTATTACTTGAAATAATAATAATAATAATAAAAATAATAATATTCAAAGAAGTATTTAAAATTTTACTATTAACATGTAGAAACTCTTAATATTTAATGAGTTTAACTAATTAAATTAAAAAAAATGATAAATGGATGATATACTTTATTGACAATGCTTTCAAAGCTCATGATGTGATTTACTTTTTGATAAATTTTTATTTTATCATATATAGACTTGCTCAATGATCGGGCTACCCACTTCGCCCAATTAGGCCTTAGCCTAGGTTTTCATATTTTTGTTTCAGACTCGAAATAATGATTTTAAATTAAAATAACATAGATTTTATTTAAATTTAATTATAAAATATATAATATTAATAAAAATATTCTTTAATGAGATGAATAATAATTATGGCTTAAATAGGCAAGTTTGGGAATATTAAATAAGGGCTTGGGCTTAGGATTTTAAAAAAATTTAAGCTGCAGCCTAGCTCAACTCATGAGCAAGTTTAATCATATTTAAAATATAAATTAATTTTTTTATAATTTAATTAAATTATTAAAAAATATTAAAATAAAATTCATAATTAAAGTTTTTGATTTATAAAAAATTATTCAATCATAATTTCTTCATATTTATTTTTAGTATTTAGTTCGGATTCAAGCTCAAGTTGGGCTTGGGTTCGACTTCTTTTGGGTTCGGATCATTTCGATTCGGGTTCTTTTGGGTTCGGGTTTTCTCAAATTCAGGCTATCAACTTTTTGATCAAATCGAATTTAGTTTAAATTCAAATTTAAAATTTTTTAAATAAATTTTTAAATTTGAATTCATTTTGTCGAAAGTTAAAATAATAAGTATTCGCTTTTAACAGTTGAATTCGTACGTGCAATTGGCATGGTATAACAGATATTGATGTTGGCGCCAACGGTTTGTACGCTGGTGGGGTGGGTTGGGCTCAAAATTTACCTAACCCAATTACGTTTCCTACGTTATTTTAACTTAGGGGAACAACATTATTGTAAGAAAATAATTATATATTAATTTATCAGTTAGTAATCCAAAAATAAATGAATTCTTACTAGTGATTTTTTAGTTGTACGGTTAATTTTTTATTAGATTAGTCTTGATTATTATTTATTATGTAATTAAATAATAATTAAAAATGGTATTCATTATATAATTATTAAAAATAATTTGTAATAGAAATGTTAAATCAATTAATAAACCAAAAAGCTAAATAACTCCACGAAGTAGGGACACGGATACACAATATGGATATAACATGCATATGATAATATAAGAATTTCTAGAAAATTAATACATAGATACAGTAGAGAAAATATATTTTATATAATAGTATATGATAAAAATATAAAATTAAAACTTTTCAAATAAATATTAACATATGAATAACTTTACATTTTTTTAAAATTATTTTTAATTTAAAAAATTTGAACCTTAAAAAAATCTATTAGAATCAAATTGTTTATTATTAATTCCATACTAGAGAGAAACATGCCCAAAAAAAAAAAAAAAAAAAAACTTCATCATGCCTCAAAATGTGAGCAAACGTGTCTAATCATAATTTATTCGTATTTTGATTATGTTTAATTTTATTTTTACATTTTTATGAAACTTAGACATGTTCTTTTTCTATTAATTCCTTACGTCTTCCAATGTTTTCATTGGTTATTTTGACTTCCCATGTCTGATAATATTTCTTTGGAGCAAACCCCACGTATTGTCTGAAATTAACTAGCTGTTAATTGATTAGGCGCTTTTAGTGGGTTACCATATCACGCTTTGTGCAATCTTTTTGATCGGTTTTTTTATTAAAATAATATAAAATATTTTTTTTATTTATCGAAATAGGTCAATTTTAAAAAGGTATTGAAAAATCGTCATTTCTCAACATAAAAAAATTATCGTATAAAAAAAATTATAAAATTTAATTGAAAAATCATCGTATTATATTATGATTTCTCAACGTTCAAATAAGGAAGAAATGCTTGTATTTCTCAATACGATTTCTCAACATAAAAAAATTATAAAATTTAATTGAAAAATCATCGTATTATATTATGATTTCTCAACGTTCAAATAAGGAAGAAATGC
>JBBYHK010121237.1:0-39143 GCA_038382065.1 Adansonia grandidieri | reverse complement strand
TTGATCCAATTTAGACTTAAAAAAAATGTTTTGATTAATTTAAAAGTTGAAATTCGTAATTTGACATGTGTTTTAATTTTTCCTGATGCAAACAAATAAGTTAAAATCGAGTTTTGGATCAATGGTGGACGAGTCAAAAGTGCCTAGACTGTGAAAATGGCCTGCATGTATCGATACATTGCATAATGTATCAATACATTTGGTTCAGAAACCTTGGTGGTATCGATACAATGATCGTTGTATTGATACAATGATCATTGTATCGATACTATGAACCATTGTATCGATACTATTGTCGCAATGTACCTTGGGGGTGGATCCTCATAGATCTAAGAGTGCGTGCGACTTAAAATATTTTCTTGACTTGGAAATATCTCTTTAACCGAGACTTTTCTTTCGTGATGTGATGGGAATGAGAATGCATGGATTCTCGACTTATGGTATAGTGAGTGGGACCATAAGACGAATCACTCATCTTATTGGTCTCGGATGACCATCACAAAATGCCAACGTTTGGAGTCACCACCGATCATTTCGGGCTAGGCATGATCGAATGCCTATTGAAACCTATGTTCTGAGTTACAAAACTCAAGACATCGATCCCGTGGTCCATGTAGTGCAAAGATTCACCGTTTGGGTTTGGGAGTTGGTTACGTGCGATGAGGTATGAACCTCTTCGCAATGCCCAAAATCGATACTTTACTAGCTATGTCTTATCTTGGTTTCAATTCTTTCGATCTTAACTTATTATTATTTTGATATAAACCCTTTTAATGCATGAATCTTGTAGAAATAATTTAGGTTTTGATGAAAAAGATTTAATCTCATATACGCCCCAAAGAGATGGGGAATATAGAGATTTTCGATAAAAATGATCTCTGGATTTTACTTTGAAAATGGAATATTCCACTTTAGGCACAGGAGAGATACCCACGCGGAACATTACCTTTAATTTTATTTGAAACAATTTGAAAATATGAATGCAATTAATCATCACAAAGAAATCATGTTAGTAAGACAATGAATGAACATAACATGGATCATTCAATGCAATGATAAGGAAAAACAATGGACTATTGGAATTTATCTCGCAATTGGCATCGATTATTTGGGAATAACCAAATCGATAATTTTTGAGATGTATATGGGTTTCTTGATTAAACAAGGTTTGTTTGACGTATTCATGGAAATCCAAGAAGGAGCAAAAAGATTAATTGTAGTTGAAAGATAGGGTTGGAGTATCCCTATGAATGACAAATAATTTTTGACGAAGGAAGATTTTTAAATCTTGACAATCATGAAAAGCGGGGTTGGAGTATCCCCTCAAAAGGTCAGGGTTGGAGTACCCCTGAAAGTGGCATATCTATGCTTCTTTAAAGAAGTTGAGTTGGAAAAATTAAGTTGATAAACTCTTGTGATTTAGAAGATGGGTGAGCATTTTGATGACTTTTGGTTAAAGGAATTATTATGAATGAGGATGGTAAAGATGTAAAGTGTGTTTGTGCCTTGATACGAGCCAATGGAAGGTCAATGCATACTCTCGAGTCTGATCAAGGTGATACAGAGGCATTCGAATGTCTCGAGACGAAAGTCAGGAAGACAATTCAATTTTGACCACAATCGAAAATAGGGGACACATCGCGCTATCTTGATTCCTGAATTTACTGTAAATTGGTTCGAAAGATTTAGAAGGTGGACAAGATACCACTAGAAAGCTAACTCGACAAGGGTCAATCTAAAAATATTCTCACTACCCTAAAAAGTCACTTTCCAAGGGAATAAATTTTCAAGTTTAGATTGATAGTGCTGTTGGCAGAGCATATGAAGGACAAGGTGTGTCAAAATTTGAAAAATCATCCCGAACTCATTTAGTATAAAAAAATTGCAAACAATACCTTTCTAAAAAAGGGAATTTCATGAACCTTCTAGGAAAAATGTTTATAAAATTTGAAAAAATCATTTAATGGGCCTGAATGGCCCAACCAGAATACATGCTCTGATTCCAAAGGTTCTGGATAGTTTGACTTGTAAAATCATAACTCTCTCATCCGGAATGATCCTAGGGTGAATAAGACATCATTTTAAAGATAATTCGACATGCTTTGACAAAAAAAATCAAAAAATTCATGAAAAATTGTTTAGGATTTTAAAGTAAAATTTCAATTTGCAATAGTTGTGTTACCAGTAAGGGATAAAGCAAAGCAGGGGATATCTCTTTTTTTTTACGTCTACGGGTCCAATCTCTAGTCATTGAAATTTGAACATCTATAACTGAAGGGAAAAAGTGGCATGAGCATCACAAGCTCATTTGCACAGCCCCGGAGTAGTTTGGGATGATGAAACAGCTTATTGATCTTACCACTCAAGGTTTTGACTCAAGAAAATGGCACAAACATTTATGAAATAATTGCAAGACCATTTTCATTTCAAAATTAGAAGATTTGAGCCTGTTTAACCAAGATTCTAGATCTAGAAAACTTAATTTTCCCTAAGATATTTGGTTAGCTTTAAGGAAAATGCTAAGTCCATGCTAGTCCTTATTGGTTGAGGTTAACATGCTTAGCTTGGGGGGTTTCAAAAATTAGTTTTTATCAGCCATCAAACATGCATTTTGACAACAAACATACAAGGGGATGGCATATAACATGAATGGGGATGCTAATTTTACTAATGGCTTAGACAAAGAAAGTGTTATGCACTTTAACAAGAAAATGTTATGGATGCTGAAAATGACAATGATTCATGCAAGTTAATGTGTAAATGTGCTTGAAGTGTGTTAGGATAATGATTCATACATGGATTAAGGATAACAAGATGCATGGACATGGCATAAAATACATGACCAAGAGATATCAAACTAATGAGGATGAAATAAGGCATTTTGCACATAAAAGAGGCATTAAGGCATCCAAATCTTGAACTACCACAACCAAATGCCATAATAATGCATGATAGTCCTTAGGGAGTGATGGAAACATGGAGAGCTCACTAAAATGATGAAGGTATTGAAAAACAAAATATGTGAGTGATAGAGTAGGAAGTTATACCACCAAAACTTCCACTTTGGCCAAATAGTTGAAGCAGCAGAGATGGCTTGAATTTTCCTTTTTTCTTTGTTGTAAATAAGCAAGAAAAAGAGAAAAACAATGAGGTTTTGGTTTTGGTATGAATGAGGGTGAATTTTAAAATGTGTAAAGGTTGAGAGTGAGTGTTTTGAGGCTATTTTTGGCTGGTGGTTGAAGAGCTACGAGATTTGGTTTTTTTTTTTTTTTTGTGTGAATGTGTTTTTGGAAGCTGAGACAGGCTGGAATATAACCTTTTTTTGCTAAGATAGAAATGGTCCATTTTTACCAATCTTTTGGAGCCAAATTAGATGTGTTTTTGGCCATTTCTCAAAGGGGACAAGGTGATGTCAGCATGGTGGCTATAGGGTGGTTGTAGGGAGCAACTTGCTACCAATGTGATGTGCATAAGGTGGCTGGTTTAAATGCTAAAATGATTTTCTAGCAACTAGGGTGGCTGATGGTGACATTAGCCAATGACTAAGGAGTAGGGTGATCAAATGACCTTGACCTTTTTTATCTGATTTAGACTTTAAAAAATGTTTTGATTAATCCAAAAGTCTAAATTCGTAATATGATATTTGTTTTAATCTATCCTGATGCAAAGAAATGAGTTAAAATCGAGTTTTGGATTAATGGTGGACGAGTCAAAAATGCGCGGACCATGAAAATGGCCTACATGTATCGATACATTGGGTCCAAAAACCTTGTGTGTAAACATTGTATCGATGCAATGAACATTGTATCGATACTATGAACCACTGTATCGATACATGTTGATATGTATCGATACATTTCTTTACAGAATGCATGTTTTGGTCCTGGCATGGCCTAGTATTGATACGTGAGGTCCTGCATCAATACAGAAGCTTATGTATCGATACATTTACATGTTGTATCAATACAAATGGGGACATTTCAAATTTTTGGCATGTTGGAGCATTGTATCGATACATGAGAACCATGTATCAATACATTCAAGTAAAATTATGAATTTTCTCTTATCTTTTGTCCCCGGATACGTTGAACTATGTCATTTGATGCCACATCTTTGTATTTACCTTCGATATGATCCCTAGGCCTCCTTGACCTTCTCAAAATAGTGATCATTGCCCCCTCTCACGTCCATGCTCTAGATTGTTAAAAGTTAGCCCGGATAAAATAAAATGTTTACAGATTCGTTTCTTGAATTTAAAATTAAAAAGATTTTTTCTTTTAAATTTCTAGTATATTAATTCTTGTTTATTATTCGATATTAATTAGGTAAAATATAATTTTATTAAATAAATAGATATTGAAGTCATCGGTTGATAATTTGGTGTTGACTAGTTTTAGGTTAGCTCTATTTTTGGTGTTTTTTGATATGGCTAACTTTTTGGGCAGCCATTGCTGCAATTTTTTTCATGGTTTTCCACCTTGAAAGTGTTATGAACTATTTGTAAAATTTGTCAAAAAAATCAAGTTAAAATCAGAGTTGAAAACATTTTAATTTTGGGCCATAATGAGTACACCAGGTTTGCTTAAAGCTTGCAACATTGTTGTCAATCTTCTTAGACCTTGGTCCTACATCAATGGTACCAAGAAGTTGCTGCAAATTTGTTGTATTTTTAGAGGTTTAGTAGGAGAAAGAAAATAGTGATTGAGTTGCAAAAGAATGGCTAAGATAGCCATGCATGACGTAGCATCCTAATTGGACTAGGATTCCTCTAAGATTATGCAACCCTATCCTACTTGGAGTAGGACTATTCCAATTTTTGAAATTTAAATATAATATGATTAGATTAAATTAAATTATAAAAAAATTAAAAACTAATTTTTGCTAAAAAATTAGCAAGGTGGCCTAATGTACTTTTCTAAGAGGTTGAATCTACTTAAAACTTTTACATAGCATTAAACATCTAATTATCCAATTTCGTTATTTTTCTTATATTGTTTAAGATACAAATTGGATAATATAATAAGCATAGAATTAAAATTGAATTAATTGATTAATTGATAAATATATTTAATTTAGATGATGAATCTTATTTGGAATAGGATTTATTCTAATATGATTAGAATAAATGTTAATCATATAAGAAAAATTGTTTTCTTAATTAAATTAAATATGGATCAAATTATTTGGCATCGAATATTGCTAACTTGAATTTAAAACACATGTTTATATATTCATAATTGTTGTGGTTGTATCAAATGATTATGGACTAGGCTTAATATGATTATGGATGTATGGTTAACTGTTCATATATGTTTAAATTTTTTAAATAGAGTCAGCAAACTGTGCCTTTAGGGTTGTAAATTCTTTTCTCACCTAAATCCTCTCGAATATAACTCTAGGTTTCTTTATTATAAATGTAATTAGATTACATAAAACTATAAAATTAGGAATAGTTAGGAAAAATTTTATATAACTTAAAGATGAAGAACCAAGCAAAGGCACCGTGAAGCTCAGGAGATGGCAAGAAGCTTTCAAAGAGTTTGTATATAATCAGATAGGAATTGATCAAGTAATTTCCTTTGATGGCTCAACGAAATTATATTAGATAGTAGTCTATAATCATCCAAGTTGTATGCATGATAGTAGATTTATTTTATGCAATATTATAAATGCTATGCCTGCAAATATGATAAGACCTTAATTAGAAGATAAAATGAACAAAGAAATCCCTTATACAATATTGAGTCACATGCTTCACATAACAAAAATGCCTTTCATTAGATTATAACAAGATAACCAAGCTCCTACCACAAGGATTTATTGGGCTATCCCTAAGGTCCCTTTTGCTTGAACTACTTGAGTTATAATTAACGAGTTTTACTCAACTAATGTCGTGTTGTCCAGATGCTTACAAATTTGACCGTTGGTGTTAAAGGCAATGGTTAGGCGAAATACATATAATGCATTTAGGCAAAGAGTTGACACCAAAATTGATTTGGGAGTTGCATAGAGATGTAGTCAACAAGCTATGTTGCCTACCCAATTAGGCTTGTTGCAATTTGTTGGGCTACCCCCGAGGTTGAACATCCCTAGCAGAAAATAGCTTAACAGTGATGAAAAATTTTTCCGTCATAGTTTTTCCATCTCTAATATAGCTTAAAAGTGATAGAGTAGCGAAAGATTTATGACGAAAATTATCTTTAATGAAAATTATTCCTTGTGACAGAAATTAATGACAAATTTGTGATAGAAAAGCAATAGAATTAATATTCTTTCACAAAATCCATCACAAAGTGTTAGCTACAATTAAAAATTAATTTCTCTATTGCAGAAACTTCCATCACAATGGTTGAAATCATTAGTAGTGATAGGACTTAGTGACAGAATTGTGATAGATTTAATTTATTTATTTATTGTTTAAAATAATTATTCTTTATAGATGAAAAAAATTGTTCTGACAACTTCAGTGACTGAAATCTATCACTACATTAGTGATTGAATATTTGTAATGGATTTCTACATCACAAAGATAAAAATTATATATATAATTATTAAAAATTAAACTTGTTTTCTGACAATAGTGCTTTATTTAATTAAATTTTGTCTAATTTAAACAGATCATTTAAAATTTGCAAAATGTTTCACTTCTTAAAAAAATTGATTAAACTAATTTTATATATAATTATTAAAAATTTAAAGATTCATTTACAAATTAATTATACTAATATCAATACAACGTGAAATTATATTTAAATTAAAAAATAGAAAGATATATAGAAAATTAGTGTAAATAAATATATCTATACTATTATAATTGATTGAGCAAGTTAAAAAATTACACAGATATTAAATTAAATTATAATAATAAAATTCTTAATTTTAAAAAATAACTATCCAGTAAAATATTACTCATCTTTTCTACCCGATTTTAACTTGAAGAAACTAATCAATAAAAGACTCACATATTTTCAATTTATTGTTGCTTTTAAATGTAAAAATTTAAAAATACCATTTTTAATTTAAAAAAATTATATCATTAAATTATTTTTTTAAATATAACTTTTTAATTTATTATAAAAATTACACTATTTTCTATTTCATGCACGTGGGTTTACATTTGCTAGCATGGATCAAAGTAATTTAAAAAAAATGATAATTTTTTCTTGGGTACAAATAAGTTGCGACCACCTTACAATCTCACCCACACCCTTTAAGGTTTTATTTCTAGGGTTTCAAATTTGATTCTTCCTTTTTTTTTCACTATTCCCTAATGGCAAAACTGAAAAGAGGCATTATGCTTACCTTCTATCTCGAGTCAGTTCCTCTCCATCATATTCCAAGTCTCATCTTACCCTACCTTAGAATCCAAGTCCAGCTTTTGTTCTCAGCTTGTGTCCAAGTCGAGATCTATTTCCCTTTCTAGCTTTCACTCTTAGTCTAGATCTTGTTTTTTTTCCTCTTTTTCTTATGGAGATGGCTTTTAAAGTCATAGCCCTCCTTTTAAGTGCCAAAGGTCATTTGCTTTTGTTTTTCATATTTTTCTTTTTTTTTTGGGCCAAATATAAAATGACAATCAATTAATATTATTCAAGTAAAATGGAAAATTCAAGGGATGGATTTTTTTATACTTTCAGGTAAATGAAAGATAAAATGGAATATTTCTATTATTTGTGCTTTTTTTAATCAATTATATTTTAGGTTTTTTATCATTTGTTTTTTATTTTATTTTTTTAAACTCTTAAGAATTAAATGAAAATAGGAAAAAAAAGTAAAGTAACGACCAAACAGAGCCCTTAGTTAGTTGGAATATTAAGGATATCAAATTTTGTTTTCTATATTGATATTGTTGAAGTTACTACACTTTATTGTTGCTAATAGCGAAAAATAAATGATTTTACTAATAATAAGTAGTTAGAAACTTGGCTCATGGGATTCAAGTTCTTCTAATTAATTTTATGCAATAATTTAACTTATTTGAGAAATGGTTGCTTGGAAGAGAAATGTAAACTCTTATATCTTCTTGGTAGCTGGTTGAGTTAAAGCTAATATACTTGTATGATATACATGAGTTGGATCAAATTATGAGTTAATAAGCAGCAATGCAGTCAATTTAATGAATTAGAACTTCGATTTTGGGATCTAAATGTCTTTTGCAATTGGAATGCCATTCTCTTTACTAATATAGGCGCATTATTTTAAGACAACAACTGTTGCTAATGTTGAAATGTGGTTGTTATCCTCTAGAAAGTTCAAAATTTGTATATAAATTTTCTCTTTTTTCCTTGAAACAGTCCTGTTACTACATCTGGGCAAGGTAACTCCCTTTTACCACAATTTAAAAGGCATTTGTAGCTCGAAGGTAAAGTAATGCTTAATTTAGATTTACCAAATATGCTTTTCAATTAAGCTAGCACAAAGGATGCTTAGTTGTCTTCTTGATTGTCAAGTGCTTGTCACTCAAAAAATAAGGTAATTGTAGTATACTAAAACTAAATCATTTATTTTAAATTTGCTTTGAGAATAATAGAGAAATAAATTACTTTTAAGATAGTCAAGGTGTTTTATGATGAAGAAGTAGTTTTTAATGTGATTAAGTAGATAGTTAAATATGGTATTTTTCTTGAAATATTTGCTGGTATATTATTGGTGCTCTCAAATATTTTTTGGTATGTAATAAAATTGTTAATACTGTTATGAGAGATAATGTTAGATGTAGTGGCATTGTTTCCTAATTATGTTGTTGATGTTTCTCTTAACATAGTTCTTTGTTTAGGCTTGAGTTTTTTTTAATGCCATATAGTATCTATCTCGATTACTTCATTGTATGGTAAAATGCATGCTTGGTATTTATCAAGTTCTATTCTTGTATTCTAATTATATTGAAATGATATTTTCAAGTTCTATTTTTTGATATCTTTCTTAGTTAATATTATACTTTTTTTTGTCGCTTTGTCGTTATCAATTTTTTGGCCACAGTTTGAAGTCTCTACTACTTTTATGCATGAAATTTTGAATATATTTGTTAATAAGTCATCTATGTAATCTGATTTTTTTTGTTTTTACCTGTTAATATGCTTATATGTTGCATTTTGTATCCTAGAATTTCATGAACTTTGAATGGTCCAATTTATTTATTATGTCTTAATTAAGCTTAGCTAGGTTGATCATACATTCGATTTTTGAGTGAAATACTGATGATTTATAACCTTTGGAATATGCTCACTTGTCCATGAACTTTGTAGGAGTTTCTAGAATTTACTTTGAGATTAGATTGGTTTCAAAGAGAAATACGAGCATGAATGATGAAAAATATCAAAAATTAATTCAAGGCTAGATGATTGTATTAATTTATGTACAATTTTGTAATTTATGTACGTACTATATGATGTAAAAATCTTGTAAAATACTATGATAAAATTTGTTATTATTTATTTATCAATGAAATATAAAATCATAGTTATTTTAATTGATATATTTTCTTTTGTTGTAATGGAAATTGTGACAAATCTATTGATGGATGTATTTAGTATGATGGAAGTTATAAACTTGGAATAATTTGTGACGGATTAAATAAATATAATTCTGAAGTTGTGACAAAGTTAGCGAGGGAAATTTTTAGTTATGATAAAAAATTGTAACAGAATTTATATAGAGACAAAAGTTTGTGATAGAATTTTGTGACAACATTTAAAATTGTGATAGATTTTTGTGACAAAAATAGTGATAGATTTTCAAGTTTTGTGACAGAATATGGTGACGGGCAATTGTCTGAGTCAATAGAAAATTGTGTTGGAATGTTTGACCATTGTAACAGAAAAAAATTGTCACTAATTTAGTGATGAAATTGAGAGATTTTGTGACCATATTATTATGAGGGGTATTACTAATGAAAAAAACTATCATTAATTCTATCACTAAATTTTAACCGCGACAGATTTTTTTGTTACTACTTAAACAGTTTCTAAAAGTGCATGTTAAAGAGGATCATAGCCTATTAAGAATACCTTAAAGAGATTTCTGAATAAAGCGAGGGGCATTATTTTGAAAAGTAAGTGGGAAAACCAATAAAGATTTAATACGTTTTCATTATTGGTTTAGTACATGAATAACTAATTATAATAATCGCACTAGGTTGTTGATAATAGTAAATATAATAACTGTATTATGAGGCATAATAGATGCCATAAGGCCAAAATGTTTGGACTGTATGTAAAATTAAGAAGTGTTTTCAATAGAACGAAAGTAGCAGACCTTCACATGATTAAGTTAAATTACAACATTGTTGATTTAACCACTATGTTTAGACTTATCAATTCATGTATTTGTGTCGTATTCGTATTTTTGTCGTGTCATAATTGTATTTAAAATATTTTATATTTATATGAATTTTGATATATTAATAACTTATATTATAAGATTTTGGAAATGTATTCGTTGTGTCATGTTTTTATTGCTTTATAAGTGTCATATTCATGTAATTGTATCTAAAATTGCTACGTATAACCTCATCGATTGATACGTGTTGTGGATGCAATTATGTAATGACAAAAGTTTGTTAAAAAACAGAAAGTAGTTAGGCTCTAATGAAGTGATTGGAGAATGGACAATGGATTAAAAGTTGAAGCCACTACCATCGAAACCTATATCTACAATTAAAAAATGCTTAGAAATATCATTTCAGTATTATACCTCACTAGAATGGAAAGGAAAAGTTACACCATCATTCTAAATGGCATAGTCTATGGATGAACCTTATTAAAAAATGGGTTGTTTGTGTTGGATCCTGTAATGCCATTATTCAACATAAATGTGAAGAAAGCTAAAAATTATGATCCATCAAAAGCCTATATTTGGCATTGTAGGCTTGGGCATGTTAATGAAATATGAGTAGAAAAGTTACACAAACAAGGCTACCTTAACCCGTTTAATTATGAATCATATGAGACATATGAATGTTGTCTCCTTGGCAAGATGACCAAAAGTCCCTTCATTGGTAAAAGTGAAAGGGCAAGTGACTTATTTGGCCTTGTACATCCAGATATATGTGAACAACTGAATATAATGGCTAGACATAGGCATTCCTACTTTATTACCTTTACTAATGATGATTCAAGGTATGAGTATGTGTACTTAAAGTTTAAAAAATTTAGGGCTAAAGTGGAAAAACAAAATGGCAAGAAAATTATTGCTCTTAGATTTGATCAAGGAGAAAAATATTTAAGTTTGGAATTCTTAGGTCATCTGACAGAAAAATAGAATTCTATCACAATGGACTCCAGCTAGAACTCCATAACATAATGAAGTGTCTAAAAGAAGAAACCAAACCTTGTTAGACATAGTTTATTCCATGATGTTTAGGGTAGACTTTTTGATATCATTTTGGGGATATGCCTTAGAGACTACTGTATATCTTTTAAATATGGTTCACCCAAATCCATGGGTAAAACACCATATAAGATGTGGTATAGCAAAAGACCATTGTTGTTTTATCTCATAATTTAGGGTTGTCCAACTTATGTGAAATGAACAACGATTGATAAGCATCTTGCAATATCAGTTGAATGTAATTTTGAGAGATATCCAAAAGAGTCACATGGATATTACTTTTACCACCCAATAGAACAAAAAGTCTTTTTTACGAAGCATGTGGTTTTTCTAGAGAAAAAGTTTTCTACTAAAAGCGTTCACCAAAAGTAAAATTGATCTTGAAAAAAATTTAAGAACCATAAGTTGACATTTTAATAGATCCTAAGCCTACGATTAAAGCGTTAGATGCTCAACCTGAAGCTCAAGAGACACAATAACTCGGTCGATTTGGTAAAATCAGATAAGTTCCAATGAGATATGAATTTCTCATGGATTAAGATGACTTGACTTATGGTACTGAACCTACCAACTATGAGAAAGCAATGTCTAAAACTGATTCAGATAAATAGCATAAAGCCATGAGATCTAAAATGAATGCTATAGAAGTCAACCAAGTATGGACTTTGGTCGACCCACCCAAAATGATAAAACCTATAGGGTGTAAATGGATCTTTAAGAGAAAGACTAATAGAGATGGCAATGTATAGACGTATAAGGCCAAATTGGTGACGAAAAGTTATAATCGAGTAAAAGGCATTGATTACAAGGAAACCTTTTCACCAGTTGCCATGGTAAAATCTATTAGGATTATACTTGCTATAGCTATATATCATGATTATGAGATAGTTAGATAGATATAAAAAAATTGCATTCCTCAATGGGATTTTGCAAGAGGAAGTCTACATGACACAACCTGATGGTTTTATGTCTAAGTTAAATCCAAATTAGGTATATAGACTAAGAAAGTCCATATATGGACTAAAGTAAGCTTCATGGAGTTGGAATATCAAATTCAATAAAACAGTTAAAACTTTGGCTTCAAGAATAATCTTGATGATCCTTGTGTTTATAAGAAGGTGAATAGGCAAAGCATTATTTATAAGTTAATAGCATATTGCTCATAATAAATGACATATCGATGTTGTAAACCACTAAGTTTGGCTGTCCAAACAATTCTTCTTGAAAGATTTATGAGAAGTAACATACATTCTGGGAATCAAGATCTACAAAGATAGATCGAAAAGATTGGTTGGCTTATCCCAATCCACTTACATATGTAAGGTGCTAAAGAGCTTAGCATGGAAAACGTTAAAAGAGGAAATCTACCTATAGGACATGGTGAACATTACTCGAAAGAGTTATGTCCTAAGATATTAAATGGAAAGACAAATATGGAAGGGCTAAACTCCTTGTTAGGGGTTATATTAATGCTAGCTTCCAATATGATTAGGTTGACATCAATTTGTAAAATGGTTTTGTATTTACCCTTAATGGTGCTAAAGTCAATTGGAAAAGTTCTTAACATGAAAAAACTATAGACTAAAAAACTAAAGCCGAATACATCTCCACGTGTAAGTCCATGTTGGAGAAAGTTTGGATGGATAAGTTCAATTGATGAACTTGATGTGGTAACAGCATTGTTACTAGGATAACAATGGAGCCATAATGAAAGCTAAAGAACTAAGCTCTCATCATAAATCCAAACACGTGTTATGGCGATATCACTTCATTAAAGACATTGTTAAAGACATGATGTTAGTATGCAATGAGTACCCACTAAGGAAAACTTAGTTGATCTTTTCGTTAGAGTTCTATCCCAGTAGAAACATGATCATTATATAGAGAGCATGGGGCTTAGACATATAAGTGACTAGCTATAGTGCTAGTGGGAGATTACTAGTGTAAGCCTTGTAAGCCAATCGTTATGGCTTGTAAGGTGTAGACACCTCATTTTGTCCGGACTAGTTTTTGGTTAGGTAAAAGATGAAAACTAAAAAAAAAAAAAATAGAAATAAAGTTAGGGGATGATCATCATTCAGCAAAAATGTTTTTTGGGAAATTCTAAAATGCCTATGGACTACTTTAAAGAAAAATGCAAAAATAAGGCATCAAAGATCATTTTCAAGGTGTCATCAAAGTCGTTCGGGTGAGTATGTAAGTCAATTTTCCTCTCTTTGTGACCAAGATAAGATAACTCGAGGAACGTAAGATATGTACGGGTCATATGGGTGCTTAAAACTATCACGAGGCTTTCATGTTAACAAAATTTTGGATTTCCATGTGCAGTATTGATATAAGAGGGTTTGGTATCGATACCCAAGGTGTGGTATTGATACCTACCATGTTTGTATTGATACAAATCTTGGCAGTAGCTAAAGTTATGATTTTTGGCAAAATATATTGATACACAAGCATGAGCATCGATACAAATCCATGGAGTATTGATACTAGCCTCTTAAGTCTTGAGACTAGAAATAGTTTTTGCTCTTAGTATCGATAAATAACTCATTGTATCGGTACTCAAGAGTAAAATGTACCTTGTGTATCAATACAATATGTTCTGTATTGATACACCAAGATATTTTTGCCTAGTTGGAGCATTTTTTAACCTCTAAAAACTCGATTTAAACATGTTTTTGCACCAAGGAACTATCACATAACATTGCAAACCTCAACTATGGGTTCATTAACAGACTCTAACAAACTTTTGGAGTCTAAACAATTAATGACAAAGGTCATTTTCCTAAAATATATGCATGTAAGAGGATGGCAGGCATATCTCCAGCTTAAAGGCTTTTATAGCCTTTTTGCCTACTTACAGAACCAATAAAAAGGGAGTCAACTGGACATGGTAGCTGGAGATATACTCGGGTACAGACAAAAAAACCAAAAATGCCCTTTGCATTATTTTCTAAAAGAAGGGGCTAAACTAAGAAAAAAAAACCAGCTATCTCAGAAAAAAAACTCTCTCAACTATCAAAAAAAGCTCTCCAGCAATCCTAAAAAACTCTTTACCATACCTACAAATCCTTTAGTAACTCTAGCTCCAAAAGCTCACCAAAAAACTATTCCATTACCTTTCACCCATAACCAACCTCCATTCCTATAGCTACCCCAAACCACCACTTAAAAACCTTCAAGAACCCAACTTTTCACACGTTTTAATCCCTAAAAAGCCTCACCATCAACCATACCACCAAAAGTTACTTCTTTTATCCCTTTCTTGCTAAATAATAGCAAGAAGAAGGAATCAATTAAGCCTACAACCATTACTTCAAGAAAAAGGGAAGTTTAAGTTTTTTGGTATATCCCCTCTACCTTAATCTTTGTACTTTTTGTTTTGAGCATACATTTCATCTTAGTAAACCCTCTTTATACTTTTATGGCCACGTTAGGACTCTCATGCATTTTTTGTGGCTTTGGTTGTGGTATTTTAGGATCTTGATGTTTTTCTTGGAGCCTTCATGTTGTTTGGTTAACTAAGCATGCTTCTTTGCATTTTCATCATCATAACAGCCTCTGCCCATGCACTTCTTTCCATGTTCCTTCCATATTCATGTCTTTATTTCATGTTTAAAATATGCATCTTAACATGGCATAAGTATGCTCATGCATTTTCTAGAAGCTTGATAGGCTCCATGAAATAAAAATGCCTTTTAGCAAACTCTTTTTAAACATGCTCATCCTAAGTATGTTCATGCATCTATCTATCATCTCCATGCATTTTTTTATCATATTTTCTATGAAAAATGTCATATTTTCTTGTGCATATATGTCCTTCATATTTTGCATTGTTTGGTAGTACTTTGCTTGTGTTGAGATGTATGCTTGAGTGCTAGAAAACCTAATTTCAAATAATCTTAGATGGAGTAGTTACAATTTTTCAAATCTTTGCTATCTAAAACCCTTGGATCCAATACGTAGTTTACTGTTTGGGCTGTTCTAGCCCAGCAAACAACATTTTTGAATCCCTTAAATATTTTCCCATGAAGTTCATGAAATTTCCTTTTCGGAAACGTATTATTTGCATTTTAGCAATTTCAAATGAATCCGAAATGATTTTTCAAAGTCCATCACACCTTTACCCTGTACATATTGCTAGTGTCGAGATAGGTTGAAATTTAAAAATTAATTATGCCTAGAAGGTGATTTTCTAGGATTTTTGGAATATTTTTACATTAATCCTCATCAAGTTACCTTTCCAATGGTACCTTGTTTACCCCTTGGGACCTCCGAATAAGCTCAAAATAAATTTCAAAAGAGAAATAACATGATGCTGTCCTTTGTTTCTAACCTGATATTCGAAATGTTTATATTGAGGCATTTGAATGCTACATGATCTACTCGGCCCGTTCTCGTAACCTGAACATTTTAGACTTGGACCAAGGCTAAACAAAAAGAGGAACATTTTAGCCAAACCTTTGGCTCTTAATTTTTAAAGACTCCCTATTTTCAAGAATATGACTCACTTCTCTTAACATCGAAGATTTTTATTTTCAGGGATATTCCAGCCCTACTACTCTGAGGGGATACTCCAACCCTGCTTTTACCTTAAAATGATATCAAATTTACATTTTCGAGGATACTCCAACCCCACTTCTTTAAGGGGATACTCCAACCCCACTTTTACCTTAAAATGACATTAAATTTTCATTTTCAGGGGATACTCCAACCATTACTCTGAGAAGATACTCAACCCTGCTTTTACCTCAAAATGACATCAAATTTTCACTTTTGGGGATACTTTAACCCTACTTGTTTGAGGGGATACTCCAACCCCTCTCTTCATATTCGTTCTAAAATTTAAACTTTTTTCCTTGGGACATCGCGAGTCATCAAAACCTTTTTTCCTCTTCAAATTTCCACTAAACCTGACTAAGTCTTAACATTGTCATCTCAGTTATTCATTAATAATCGAAGATAATTACGAGAAACATTTCGATCGTCCCTTCTTTTCATGTATTTTGTGTGGATTTATTTATTATTTTCTTTTCCACCTTACTAATACATTTCCTTTTGTAGGGACTTCATGCATTCATGCTTTAAAGATCATTTTCAAAATCACAAAACGATATCTCATGTCAGTATCTCTTCAGTGCCAAACATGAAATATTTGATTTTTTAAAACCCATCAGAGATGATTTTCATAAAAAACCCCTATGTTTCTCACCTCTTCGAGGCGCATAGGTGATAAAATTTTCATTAAAACCCAAACTTGTATCTTTACAAAATTTCATGTATTAAAGGGAATTATATTTAAATAATGATAAAAATAGAACTGAGGAAACTGAGATTCAAGTAAGATGTAATTAGATGGTACTGATTTTTAGGCGTCGTAGGGGCACTAATCCTTCCCAACACGTAACCAACTCTCAAACCCAAAATAACAAATCTCTGGTATTATTTTCAATAGGCATGCGGTCATGCCTAACTTAAAATGATTGGTGGTGACTCCAATTTTATGGCCACTTCATGGTGGCCATCCAAGACTAGTCGAATGAGTGATTCATTCGATGGTCTTTCACTCCTTCGTGTTAAACATCATTATATTTTTTAAGTCAAGCGCTCTTTGGCCCCTCAAGTTATCCAAAGTTCATAAAGGCTGGGCATGTGGAATGTCGACATAAGGCATTAGCATTTAGAGATTTCACGTAATCAACCATTATATTTTATTAGTTTTATAGAGGTATTTCTTTATCCATAAGAATTTATTTAATAATTATTATAAATATCTTTTATAAATAAAGGTTATGAAACATAGTAGGCTTGCAAGGTAATTGTAAAGAGTTACAATTGTGAGATCCATATGCATCAAAGTCTTGTTTTCTAAAATCATTCTTAGTCATCGTATTATTAAGATAGGGCATTGACAATCCACAAAGACATACATAAGCTTCCATGCATATGATGCATGCAACTGATCCCATAAGTTGAAGTATAGGGATACATGGGGACATCATATGGGTGCTTGTTATGTTAACAAGTTCACTAAACATGACCCATTATGAGAGTTCCATTTAGTATTTCACTTAAGTGTTTATGGAAATACTCTTATGTCTCAGTAGTGTATGTGATCTTTAGACTTGTGACACTTGGTCATCTCATATGAGGAGTGTCATACTTTGACTCCATCACAAATAGGTCCATAATAGATAAGTGCTGATGATAAAGTGGTTTTAGGTATGGTGTGAATCATATGGTAGATGGATGAGTGGTTTAGAGAGGATTCATCACCCTAAGTGATTTAAGGAGACATATTTTACATTTATCTATCCCTTGTCAACTTAAAGTCCTTGGCCAAGGTAAT
Source organism: Adansonia grandidieri (assembly GCA_038382065.1). Lineage (NCBI taxonomy): Eukaryota > Viridiplantae > Streptophyta > Magnoliopsida > Malvales > Malvaceae > Adansonia > Adansonia grandidieri. Next base: position 21,469 of record JBBYHK010121237.1, on the reverse strand, counting down.
ACCAATTGTAGAGTTTGATGCATAGGGGCTTGCATACTAATGGAATTGGCTAAGAGTAGACACTAAACCATGCTTTTGCTAATTCCAGGATATATGATGAAATGATATTTATTACATTAGGAAATTAAACACTGAAGGTCTTTTCAAAACCACATTAACACTCGCTACATGTAAGTGGCCAGATGCATTTCTAGATGCCAATCTTGGTCTACGAATATAAAATATTCTTTATTAGGAGGCCATGATTCATATTAGGTGGCCATGATCCACATTGGCACTCCTACATGTTAGGTGGCCATGATGCATTTCTAGATGCCAATCTTGGTTAGGTGATTTTATATTTATTGCCAATATGATAGGGGCCTAATGAGTCATACACATAAGGGTGTTTAATAGGAATTAGATTGAGACTAGGCTAATATGTCTAATACAAGTAATAGTTACTTAGGCCTAATTTGAATAATTTCATATGGGCGAGGGCAAAATTTAATTTCTTAGAAATTAAAATTTTAAACCCAATATAAATTGCCTAATAATTTTCATCTTATATAACTATTTTTGCATTTGAAAAATTGACCACGAAAGTTTGAAAACTTGGTTTGCATTTTCTCCCTAAAACCCTAAGGAAGGGTTGCACAATCTTGGTTCTTTATGAAGGAAAATCACTTTCTACTAAAATCTAATTATGAAATCAAGGTTTTCTAACTGTAAGGGAATGTTTGTTGAAACCTAAGCTGCTAGCATGGCTTCTAGCAATAGAGTCTCTTTTCCTTATTAAAGGTTTTTTGGATCACTGTGTGGACAACCTTATAGGCTATACAATTGCACAACTTTGGTTTATAACAGTTGGGCCCAGTATACATGTTCTTGGGTCATGGAATTGCTAAAAGCCTTCTTAAGATTAAGTTATGTTAAGATCTTGATTCATTTTATAGGTTTTTAATTTTAAAGATTAATTAAAATCATGCAAGACGATCTGATTTAGGGAGTCTCAGATTTATCGTTTAGATTTGTTTCTGCCGCAATCTTTATGAAGTAATTTGTAAATTTTTGTCATATGATTACTTGTTGTCCCTAGACTTCTTACATAAAGGTGATTTTATGGAATAAAAATGGAATTGGATTAAATTGTAGAGATATTTGTCTCTTAGGTACTAAATTGAAAAAGTTCAATATGTCCAAGGTATAAGTGCAATTAAACCAAAACTTTGTTTCACTTAATCTAACTATATATAATTTTAATGTTTTGCCGTCTAATAGAGATTGGCACTTTTTTACTATTCTAATTAGGTTTAGCTATATGGCCACAGCCTTGAAAATGAATAGCGCTTTTTTTTTAGATGACAAAGGCACTTGATCAAGGAGAAGGTTTATGAAATCTAAGTTTCTAGCATGACTCCTAGCAAAACACGATCCTTATTTTAGTGAAAGCTTCTTGAGTCACCTGTGTGGATCATTGTTGAAGGCTGAATAATTTGATGACTTTGGTTTGCGACAACCAGACTTGATATATAAGAAGAAGCGGAGATTGAATCTAACAAGGGATCTTTACAATCCTAATTTGAGGTATGGTCTTTTGTTTTCGTGTTCTTAAAGTTTTAGATTGGTAAGGATGAGCAAATTGATCCTTCGGCAGAATTTTTATTATTTTAATTTAATTTTTTAGCTGCATAATTTAATAATTATTATTAAATTTATTTTATTTTGTTCTCTTGAGAGTGACTCAAGTTTTGACATTGGTATTCATGCCTTGCTTGTGTCAATTTAATCCATCTCAATTCTCATGTTTTAATTGTTACTTTTTTCAAAAACGTTTTGATTTAGAGATTATTCTTCGTTCGATTAAACTATTGAAATATTGTAAATATTGCTTACTTTAATTTTAATTATGGTAGAAAATTAATTTATGTTGATATATTATAATTATTTAGTTTAAAAAATTGTTTTTAACTAATTAATTAATGGTACAATCGGTTGGCCTCAATTGAGAATAGTTTATGCCAAATTATACTGATTTTGGTGATTTATGGACGCTGAAAATTTTATGTTTTTCTACCTATTTAGCTGCTGTATTTTAGTGATTTTACACTCTTAAAATGATCAGTTGTTCTTGGTTTTGAGAGCAAAATCGTGCTTCGAACCGACAAAGAATAGGTTATAGATGGAAGGTATTTTTGCGCAATTGTTGGGCATCTACGTGCTGCCACATATTTCCGCTGATTTAAGTGGCTGCCTGAGTTGCTGCCAGAAGCTACTTGTTCCACCAACAGGTGCTAGACACCAACGCTTCATGCCTTGTGAATTTGGTGATTATGGTGGACGCACAGAGCACATGATGGCAGCTTCTTATGAAGCTGCCAGCAGCGTTGCTGCATGTAATGGTAACTGTCGCTGCAATAAGCAGCAACTTTGTTGCATTTATTTGAGGCCATATGCGCTAGTTTGAGGATACAGCAACTGGCAGTAGCTTGAGGCTGCGTTAGATTTAGCAACGTACCTTTGGACGTCGATTATGAAGGCTGCTATAAATGCTGTCAGGTGCTTTATTTCTTTGTACCGATAAGCATTCCAGCTCCCTTCTGGAGTCTTCCAATCGATTGGGAGAGGGAATGTCGTGCAGCACTTCCTTGACGGACAAAAAGATGTGTCGCACATTACTAGCTAAGGAAGCTAGTGCTTTGGTCCAAATCAAATTCTTATTATCACCAATTATAATTAACATTTTTATTTCTAATTAAATTATTTAATTGGGTAATATTTCATTTAATTGATTAATAGTAAATTTGTTTAGGATTTATTGTAATTTGATTAGAATAAATAATCAAGTAGGAAAAATAGTTTTCTTAATTAAATTAAATATAGGATCTGTAATTGGATAATAAAATTAATATATTTTATTTTCAATTAAATTGTTTAATTGGACATTATTTAATTTAGTTAACTAATCCTAATTGGATTAGGATTTATTCTAATATGATTAGAATAAATATTGATTAAGAAAAATAGTTGTCTTCATTAAAAGATCAAGTATAACTTTCAAAATGATAACAAGAGATTAAAACATATTTATATGTTCATAATATTGATTTTGAATGAATGGGACAATTATGGCCTTAGACCCAACACGATTGTGGATGATTAATTTTTTTATGATATTTATTTTATTAAATAGGGTTCGCGTACCCTCCTTTATTTCTTATTTTTCAAGGTTATAAATTTTTTCTCACCTAATTCGCTTTGTATGTAACTTGAGTTTACTTTATCTCAAATGTAATTAGATTACATTAAGTTTAAAATAAGGATTAGTTAGCAACTTTTGTAACCTAATGAAAGAGATCCAAGCAAAGGCGCCATGAAGCCCAGGAGATTACATTCAAGCTTGAGAATTTTATGTATGTAATCACCTAGGAATTGACAAAGCAAAATTTCTTTTGATGGCTCAAGGAAATTGCATTGGTGAAATCCATAATCATCCAAGTAGAAAGCATAATAGTAAATTTATTTTATCGTATATCATAAATGCTATGCATGCTAACAAAATGAAATGTAAATAATTAAAATGTATAAATGAAATTCCTCATATAATATTAAGTCACATGCTTTGTATGATTAAGCTACCTTCTATTATTTCAAAACAAGATACTTGAGCTCTATCCTTAGAAGACCTGTTGAGTTACTCAAGGTTAAACTGTCGTTCGGACTACTTGAGTTATGAATGATGGGTTTTACTCAACTAATGTTATGCTGTCTAGATGCTTATAAACTTGATCGCATATCGTTTAAGGTGATGGTTATGTAAAATGCATATGATGCATTTGGGCAAAGAGTTGAGACCTAATTGATTTGGGAGTTGCATAGGGATGCAATTGTGAAGCCATGTTACCTACCCAACTAGGCCTATTGTAATTTGTTGAGTCAATTCAAGGTTCTTACATGTTAAAAGGGGTCCTAGCCTACTCAAAATACCTTGAAAAGATTTTTGAATAATAGTGAGGGCTATTATTTTGAAAAAAATTAGTAGGAGAACCAATAAAGATTTACTATCTCATTTTAAATTTGTTTAAAACATAAAAGATGAATTTATAATTTTTCCATTCTAGATTGTTTATAATGGGGTTTATATTAACTATACTGTGAGGCATACATAATGCCATAAGCCCAAAATGTTTTGACTAGTATGATAGATTGAGAAATGTTCTCAATAAAAAGAATGTTGTTTGCTTCAACATATTTGTGATTGAGCTAAACCTCTTTACTATTGATTCTACTTCTTGGATAATTGATTCAAGATGTTGACGAAATGATATGAGTTTGTTGAAGAAAAAAAGAAAATTGAGGTAAAATGAGGTAATCCTAAGAGTGGGCAATGTCGCAAAGATTGCTGCCATTGCTATTGGGACTTGCACCTTATCATTGCCCACAAGTATGACCCTGGAACTTAAAGAATGTCTACATGTTCCAAATTATCTAGAAACATCATTTCATCTTATACCTTACTGGCAATAATGGTTTCTAGTTTAGGATGAAAGGCAATAGTTCCTTGATCAACCTTAAAGACATGGTCTATGGATTAACCTTATTATAAAATAGGCTATTTGTGTTGGATCATAAAATGCCTATGCTCAACATTAATGTAAAGAAAGCAAAGAAGGATGATCAAGTAAATGCTATATCTGGTACTATAGGCCTTGGACATGTCAATAAAACTCGAATAGCCAAGTTGTATAGATAAGGCTATCTTGAACCATTTGATTATGAATCATATGCGTCATACGAATGCTGTCTCTTTGTCAAGATGACCCAAACTCCGTTCACTAGTAAAGGTGCTGGTGTCATATTGGGTTGAATACAAATAGATGTATGTGGACTAATGAACATATGGCCAGAATTGGGTATTCCTACTTCATTACCTTTATTGATGACCACTTAAGGTATGGGTATGTGTATTTAATGAAGTACAAGTCTGAAGCTTTTGAAAAGTTCAAATAGTTTAGGGTGATAAAAGATAAACAAACTAGCAAAAGTATTCTAACTATTAGAACCAATTGATGAGGAGAATCCTTAAATAAAGAGTTGTAGGATCATCTAATAGAAAATTGTATTCTATCACAATGGACTCCATCTAGAACTCCACAACACAAATGGAGTGTCTAAGAAGAAAAACTAAACCTTATGGATATAGTTCCATCCATGATGTTTAAGGCTGACTTTTTAATATCCTTTTAGGGACATGCGAGATTGCCACCTATCTTCTAATAGTGTTCCATTCAAATTAGTAGGTAGGACGCCACATGAGATATGGCATGGAAAGAGACCATTGTTGTCTTATCTTAAGATTTAGGGCTGTCTTGCTTTTTTGAAGCAAACAATGATTGACAAGGTTGGAGCTAGATCAGACAAATGTAGGTTTGTGAGATATCCATAAGAAACAACTAGATATTATTTTTACAATTCGACTGAACAAAAGATGTTTGGAAACAAACACAATGTCTTTCTAGAGAAAAGGTTCTCTTAAAAGAGTTTAGTAAGAGTAAAATTGATCTTGAAGAAATTTAAAAACCACAAGCTTAAATTCATATGGAACCAAAGTTAAAGAACAAAATGTCAGACATTCCATCTAAAACTTAAAAGACACAAGTACTTCATTGATTTGGTAGGATCAGGAAAACTCCAAAGAGATATGAATTTCTTGTGAATCAAGATGACTTGCTTTATGACACTGAACCTACCATTTATGAAGAAGGAATGTTTGACATTGATTTTGAAAAGTGGCTTGATGCCATGAAGTTTGAAATGGATTCTGTAGAGGTTAACCCAATTGAAGGGATTAAACCTATATGGTGTACATGGATCTTTAGGAGAAAAACCTATGTAGATGGCAATGTGCAAACATATAAGGCCAGACTAGTGGTAAAAGGTTATAATCAAGTTGAAGGCATTTATTAAGAGGAAACCTTTTCACCAGTTGCCATGGTAAAATCTATTCAGATTATGCTTGCTATTGCTATATATTATGAATACGAGATATGGCAAATAGATGTAAAAATTGCATTCCTTAGTGGGAACCTAAGCTAAATCGGAATCAGCTATGCAAACTACGAAAATCCATTTATGGACTAAAGCAAGCTTCATTGAGTTAGAACATTAGATTTGATGAAGCAATAAAAAAATTTGGCTTCAAAAAAAATATTGATCATCCTTGTGTTTACAAAAAGGTGAACGGGTAAACCATCATTTTCCTAGTGCTATATGTTGATGATATATTGCTCATGGAAAATGAATATGACTTAGAGTCACCACCAATCATTTTAGGCTAGGTATGACCGAATACTTATTAAAACTAATGATTTCAAGTTATGAAACTGAAAAACATTGATTTTATGGACTGCATATACTAGAGTTTGTTTTAAAATGGTCTAGGAGTCGATTACATATGGGGAAGGATTAGTACCTACACGACGCTCAAAATTGGTAACATCTACCAATAAATTATTGAAGTCTCCATTTTCCTTGATTTTTTAATGCAATCATTATTTATGTGTATTCTTTCTTTTATGAATGCAAACTTGTAAATATTGATTATGGGTTTTTATGATAAAAGTTTAATTAATATCTCTCTATGCAACCCAGAAGGGAAGAGAAACAAAAAGGATTTGATAAAATAAGGTCCAGATTGGTTGAAAGAGGATATTCTACATCAAGCACTAGAGGGATACTGATGTAAAACATTACCTCTGATTTAATGAAATTTGATTTTTTTGAAAGTGTGAATGCAAATCATCATTAAGAAGAGAAACAGGTTAGTAAGACATGAAAAAATATAATAAAACTTACATTAAAGATGAATATATGGAGACAAAAAAAGGAGTGACAATCAGGATGTATCTCATAATTAACCTTAGTTATTGAAGAATAGCCAAACTGACAATTTTGATATGTGTTTAGATTTGATGCCCGTCTTAGGCATAAAAATTTGATAAAAAGTCTAAGGAAGCCAAGAGGATAAAAAACTTAGATTTTGGATATATTTTGAAGAGTGTGGTTCGAGTATCCTTTAGAGAAAATGGGGTTAGAAAATCCTGTCAAAAAGAAAGAATTTAAGTGATTTTTGAAAATCAAAATTTTTGATATTTTTAAAGAAAATAAATTTTAAAATGGAAAACATTTTAAGTAAGAAATGGAAATTAATTTTGAAAACAATTTTTGGGTTTGATCTGAGCCTAAAAGGACTTATATCATGACTCATGACATCATGAGGGAAACCATTAAATATATTTTGAGTCATTTGAGTGACTAGAAAAGATGGTTTGAAAAAATCCAAGTAAATTTTCTCAAACTAGCAAAAACAGGGGACATCATCTTGTTGTCCAATTTCATAGATTTGTTTCAATTTAATCAGATGGTTTCTAGTGCCAAAGAAGGCACCATTAAAAAGGTATCTCAATAGGAATTAATGTAAGAATATTAAAAACATTCTAGAAAATTGCTTTCTAGGTGAAATTAATTTTTAAAATTGGGTTTAAGTCAGCATTGATAGCATGTGCTAGAAATAAGGAGCAATGAATTTTGAGAAATTGTCTTGGACTCATTTGGAATCATTAAATCACAAATTGTACCTTTTCAAAGAGGGAATTTCACAAACATTTCAAGAAAAATGTTTAAAAAATCTAGAAAAATAATTTGATGGGTTAGAATTGCCCAAATAGAATGTGAATCGCTGATTCCAGGGGTTCCAGATAGAAAAGGTTTGAAAACCCATAACTTCTACATCCAGAATGATATCAAGGCAAACAAAGTATTGTTGTACAGGTAATTCAAAGCCTTTTCTAGGAAAAATGCTAGAAAATTCTAGAAAATCATTTTTAGTCTAAAAATAATTTTCAAATAAGGATTATTATGCTACTAGTACCAAAGTAAGGGTTTTTTTGGGTTAAGGTTTTTATGGTTATGTGTCAAGATGTCAGACATATGAATGTCCAATCATCAAGGTCTATTGAAGTGAAGTAATGGACCAATTCAACTCTTGGAAATTAGCCCACCGAACTATTTGCTATTCACACCAATAGTAATTATAGGCTTGAAATGAGCCTTAAGCTAAATATTTGAAAGTATTTTTGATTTTGGATTAAAATAGAATTTATTTGGCCTAATAAGTCCATGATTCTAAACATTTGTATTTGATATATCCCTAAGATTGGAGAACCAATATATTGAAAGCATTAAATCCCTACTAATCCCTATTGATTGAGGTTAGAATAGACTTAACTTGGGGTTTTCTTTAAAAATAAATTTTTACAAGCATCATAAAGGCATTTCAACAAACATATGATGAAACTAAATTAAGTGAAGATACCAAACATGAACAATCACTCAAAACAACAAACTATCCATGCACTATAATGAGGAAATCATAGTAAAAATGCATCCCAAGGTATGGTCAAGATCAAAATATGCTAGGTTAAGCATTCAGACATGAAATAAGCATTCTGAAATGAGGAAAAAGATGGCAAGATTGCATGAGCAGTGGCTGTTTTAATGTCAACAAGAAATATGGAATTCTAGTTTATCAAAACACCATTGAAGCACTAATGAATCATCAAAATCCTAAGGCTACCACAAACAAAGCCACAACAATGCATGGAAACCTTAATAGGGCCATGGAGACATGGAGGTTGTCTAAAATGATGATGAAGAAGAAAAACAGAAAATAAAAAAAAGAAAAACTAGAAAATATACCCCAATGGAAATTTGAACTCCTAGCTATCTCTTGAAATAGTAACCCAACAACTTATAGCTTACTTTCTTCCTTTTCTTTGCTATGGATTAGCAAGAAAGGAATGAAAAGAAAGAGCTCTTGGTTATGGTAGCTGTAGAGAATAGTTTTTAAGGTAGAAATGAAGGAAATGACAGGTTTAAGGAGGGTTTTTGGAAGGGTGGAAGATGAGCTACGGGGATGGAGTTTTTAGGAGAGCTTGTTACTAGCTGATGTCAAAAAGTTCTTCCCCTTTGCTAAGTAAAAATTGGATTATATAGTGGATAATTTTAGCCACTAAGATAACCTAGAAATAAGGGCATATAGGACATTTGAAGTGTTCAATATCATGACTCATTGTACCAAGGTCAAACCTTTTAGCATTTGCTTAGTTAATCTTGATTTTTGCAGGAAAAGAAAACCATGTATTAGCTAATCAAATAATAAATCTCTAGTTTGTCCTTTATAAAACTAGATTTCTCATGAAATAATCTCATGTGAAGCTCAATAGGCCTTTTTTCAATTGTTAATCTAATGATTAGAGCTTATAAATTAAATCCATACGATTTGTATGAAGTTATTCTAATATTGCATACTTTTTAAGACCAATGTCATGACCAAATTCCAGTTTTTGAGTCATGGTATGAAAAGAAGAAAAATAGCTTGAATTAGGCCAAAAATAGCCTCGTATATCGATACATTGAGCAAAAAAACCCAAAATATATTGATGCTTTGAATATGGTATGGATAGAAAGTATGATGCATCAATAACAGGAAGCCTATATTGATACCAAGATTGTTGTATCAATACATACACTATTGTCTTAATACTTGTTGGCTAAAAGTCATGATTTTAGCTCTAATATAACTCCGTATTGATACAAACACTTTTGGTATCGATACTACTCTTCAAGTATTGATAGCATGACCTTTGGTACTATTAAAACTAGCAAGATTTTGAAATTTGAATGATATGGAGACTTGTATCTATACCTGCAGATTTTTCTTACCTTTCACTCTTCAAACTCTTTAACTTAGGTAAGAATGGTGGGAACTTGACCTATTCTTCTTCAAATGACCTCAACGATACCTTAGATGATGACTTTTGATGCTTTAAATGTTGGCAACAGCATAAGGTGTCTACAGCTTCCTTTTTTATTGTTACTGAGCATTAAGAACTAGAGGTGGCAAAAGGAACTAGAACCCAAAAACCATCCAAAAAACCCTGAGCTCAAACCCGATTGACCAAAAGTCAATAGCCTGAACCTGAAAAATCTCAAACTCAAAATGTCCCAAACCCGAAATAGCCCAAACTCGAAATGACCCAACCTTGAAAGAACTTGAACCCGAAGGAACTTGTACCTTAAAGGACCCAAACCTAAAAGAACCCGAACTCGAATTTTATACTGAAAATAAATATGATGAAATTATAATTATATAATTTTTTGTAAAAGAAAAATGTTGATAATTAATTTTATTTTAATATTCTTTCAATAATTTAATTAAATGTTAAAAACTTAATTTGTATTTTATATATGATTAAACTTACTCATGAGTTGGGCTGGGCTGGGCCTGAATTTTTTTAAAATCCCAAGCTCAAGCCCTTATTAAATATGCCAGATTCACCCATTTAAGCGAGGATTACTGTTTATCACATTAAAAAATATTTTAATTAATATTTATATATTTTATAATTAAATTTAAATAAAATATATGTTATTTTAATTTAAAATCATTATTTCGAGCCGGGTTGAGCTAGTTTGAAATAAAAATATGAGAACTTGGGCCTGGATCCAATTGGGCTGAGTGGGTAGCTCAACCCTTGAGTAGGTCTATGTATGATATTATATTAATTTATCAAAAAAAAAATCATATCATGAGTTTTGAAAATGTTGTCAATAAAGTATATTATCTATTTATCATATTTTCTTTAATTTAATTAGCTAAACTCATTAAATATTGAGAGTTTATGTATATTGTAGTAACTTTTAAACATTTATTTGAATATTATTATTATTATTATTTTAGGTAATGATAATTAGAATATGATAATAGTATAATAGAGTAATAAAGTAAATTAAAAATATGAAAGCCATAATAGATAATACCATATCAAAAAATAAATCATATCCTGAGTTTTGAAAATATTGTCAATAAAGTATATTGTCCATTTATCACATTTTCTTTAATTTAATTAGCTAAACTTATTAAATATTGAGAGTTTATGTATGTTGTAGTAACTTTTAAACATTTCTTTGAATATTATTATTATTTCAAGTAATGATAATTAGAATACGAAAATAGTATAATAGAGTAATAAAGTAAATTAAAAAATATGAAAGCCATAATAGATAATACCATATCAAAAATGAAAAAAATCACATGTTAGACTAGCAATTAGAATTGCCCAAGGGCTGGATAGCCCACCCAGCCCAATATGCCTGACACGATCAAGTCGGGGTCTCAGATTTTAAGTTTTGTGCAAGTTCGACTCAAAATAGTATTTTTTAAATAAAATAATATATTTTTATTTAAATTTAACTATAAAATATATACATTTTAATATTATGAACAATAATTTGTGTTGAAATGGGTGGCTAAGCCAAATTCGGCCCTGAGCTTGGAATTCAAAATTTTTTAAGGCCATGGCTAGGCCTATGGAATGGAACTAATATTTTTTAGGCCAGACCGTGCCAAATTCAAACCTGGGCTTAGAATTCAATATTACATAAAACCAATTACATTTAACATAAAATAAAAAAATGATGGAAAACATGCTCAAACCCGAACCCTAACTCTAACCTAAACAGACCTGAACTTGAATTGGTCTAAACCTAAATAGACCTAAACTCGAATTGGCCCAAAACTAGCTCGAACTTGAAAAACATAAACTTGAATTAGCCCAAATTTGAAAGAACCTAAACCCAAAATAGCCTAACCCAAACCCTTCTGAAACTAGCTAATTGCCACTTTTTTTAAAAACAAGGCAAAGACAAGTACATACTATTTTGTTTGGGGTACAACATTGCCTCATGTGTATCTACAGGAAAATAGAGATCTAGTTAGTATTACGCTGAAATAAGCAGAGTATATTGGTAGCGATCTTGATTGACAAGAAAATTTTAGTAAGTTTTGTAGGGTTTGACTTCCCTATATGTTTATAGTTTCTTGGGTTTGATCCTACAGACAAGCATCAGCTAGTGTGGGTTTTAACTTGATTGGCATCTAACTCTTTATGGACTAAGGTAAGTATGCATCTAGCTCTTTATGAACTAACTCAACAAGCATCCAACTTTTTGTGGGCTAAGTTAGTTAGGCATCTAGCTCTTGGTGGATTGAAGTAGGTAGGCGTTAAACTCTTCATGGACTGATCCAGCTTTTTATGGACTATAGTAGGTAGGCATCCAGCATTTTGTGGACTAAGGTAGGTTGGCGTTTAGCTCTTTATGGATTAAAAGAAAAAAAAGGGCATCCAACTTTTTGTGGACTAAAAGAAAAAAGGCATCTAGCTCTTCATGGACTAAAAGAAAAAAAGGCGTCTAGCATTTTATGGATTTAAAAGGAAAAAGGCATCTAGCTCTTTATAGACTAAATGGAAAAAAGGCATCTAGCTCATTATGTACTAAAAGGCAAAAAATGTCTAGCTTTTTATGGACTAAAAGGAAAAAAATAGTGTTTAGCTCTTTGTAAACTTAAAAGAAAAAAGATGTCTAGCTTTTTGTAAACTAAATGTAAAAAAGGCATCCAACTCTTCATGGACTAAAAGGGAAAATGTGTCTAGCTCTTTGTAGACAAAACAACAAGAGTTTAGGTACTTTTCTTGGATGGCTTTCCAATTTGCAAGCTCATAAGGTTAAGGCTTTTTACTTGGAGCCTTTTAGGGCTTTTGATAATAGGAATTTGTACTTAAGGTTCTTTAGTAGTTTGACTTTTGTGAGTAGGATTTTGTACCTAAAGGATGTTAATTGTTGTATAAATGATGCATGCAGATGTAAATGCATGTTTAAGTAAAGTAAAGGTGATGATTTTAAAAGGCTAATCCAACAATTAGCTTTAGAGTTTTGGATCACTCTCTGTCTTTGACTTTTGTTAGGTATATTGTGTACTAAGGTTTATCGACTTTGCTTTCAAGTTTCAAAAGGTTTTCTTCTTTCTTTTTTTCGAATGGTTGAGGACATTTTTGAGTGTTAAGGTGACCTATGATGCATAAAAAGGCTTCTGAGTCTAATTAGCTTATATTAGTAGGTTAATAGACTTGGTGAGCTAGTTTTTAACATGCTCAAAAGGATGCATCTGATGATCTAAATTGGCTTATAAGAATGTGGTTTGAAGGTAGAGATAAGGGATCTTTGATTTGGCTTTACCTTTTGGCTAAGGTTTATTGAAGGACACCTTAGATCATATTTTTTAACATGAAAGAAGTCTAAAAAGTAAATCTGGTTATGGTTCCAGAATGCATTCTTGACTTTTTGAACCTGAGAAGATTCCTGTGAAGTTTTATCTTTTTAAAAGTAATACTAAGAAATCCATTATCAATGTTATACAATCTATCAAGCATTGTGAATTATATGACAAGCATTGTCAATTATATGACAAGCATGATGCATTGTGGTATGCAATTATAAAAAAAGAGATTTAGAAAATGAAATGGTTGTATTTTATTTTTGAAAGAAAAAGGAATACGATTCGTTAAACATTTTAAGAGGCACAAAAAAAGTTAAGGATTAACCTTTTTAGTAATTAGTCCTTTTTATGCTAATGACGTGCATCTTTTGCTAAGTACTTTTGGGACTTTTCTCAATTAACCAATTTTCTTGATGTAGGCCACTTTTCAAGGAACTTCTTCACTCACCCCATGGTAATTGCCCTAAGCCAAGGTAGACATCATCCTTTTCTGTCTAAGATTGGATAGAAGTGGGTTTGGTAAACTTAAGATATGATGAGGAGGTTGGGTCAAAATTTGGTATTTCAATAAAAAATGATTTTGTTAAGTTAGTATTGGCCTTGATTAGTGTAGACACCCTATTTTATCCAGGCTAACATTTGAAGTATCAAAAGTCATCGTCTGAGATACTATTGGTGTCATTCAAAGAAGCATGGGTCAAGTTTCCACTATTCTCAACTAAGGTAAAATGTTTGGGAACTCAAAGGTAAGAAAAATCCCTACTTTGGTATGTATGTTTTGATACAAGGGCCTGAGGTATCAATACAAGGCTCTATATTATCCAAATTATGGGGTTTTGCTATTTGTATCAATACCAAAGCTGTTTGCATCAATATAGAGTTATGACATTGCCAAACTCGTGATCTTTGGCCAACGAGTATAGATACAATAATGTATGTATCGATACGATAAGCTAGAAACCAATACAAGCTTGTTGGTATTGATACACCATGCTTTGTATTGATACAGAGTTCAAAGTATCGATACATTATAGGTTTTTTTGGTCAATGTATCAATATAAAGCTTAATGTATTGATAAACAAGGCTATTTTGGCTTAATTTGAAACATTTTTCCTCTTGTCGTATTATGTCTTCAAAATTCAAATTGGTTATGGCATTGGCACCAAAATGCATCCATATTAGACATAACTTCATACAAATCATGTGGCTTTAATTTTTGGGCTCTAAAAATTAGATTAATACATTTTGGAAAAACCCATTAAGCTTGGCATTAGGGCATTTCAATGAAGGACAAACTTAAAACTACTCATCTGATTAGCTAATAGATGAATTTCTTCACGTGCAAAAATCAAGGTTAGCCAATCAAATAAGTCATCATATTGTACATACCAAAAGTTCTATATGCCCTCATTGCTAGGTCATTTTAGTGGTTAAAACTGTCCACTTTATAATCTAATCTTTACTTAGTTAAGAAAAAAACCTTTTGACATTAGCCACTAAAAAAGAACCTTAAGCACTTTAAAAAATCCCATTCTAGTAACTCCCTTTCCATCCTTCCAAAACCTTTTATTTCCTTAATCTCTACCCTAAAAACTATCCTCAATAGCCACAATAGCCAAAAGCTCTTTCTTTTCATTACTTTCCTTTCTAATCCATAGCAAAGGAAAGGAAGAAAATGAGCTAGAAGTTGCTCGAGTGCTACTTAAAAGTATAGACAAAAGTCTAAGCTTCCATCAGGGTATATCTTTTATCTTTGCTTCTTTTTATTTTATGTTTTCCTTCATCATTATCATCATTTTAGTAAACCTCCATGTTTCCATGACCCTTCTAAGGTTTTTGTGCATTATTGTGGCTTTGTTTATAGTAGCTTTAGGATTTTCATGACTTTCTTGATGCTTCAAGGGTGTTTTGATGAACCAAAATGCCATATTTCTTGTTGACATTAAAACAACCCCTACTCTCGCATTCTTGCCATGTTTTCCTTCATCTTAACATGCTCATTTCATGTGTGAATGCTTAGCCTAGCATATTTGGATCTTGACATACCTTAGGATGGATTTTCAATATAATTTCTTTGATGAAATGCATGGATAGCTTGCTATTTTGGGTGGTTGTTCATGTCTGATATTTTCACTTTAGTTTTGTTCATCATAGTTTGTTGAAATCACAAAATGTTTCTATGATGTTTGTAAAAATCTATTTTCAAAGAAAACCCCAAGTTAAGTCTATGCTAAACTTTATCAATGGGGATTAGCATGGATTTAATGTTTTCAATATAGTAGTTCTCTAATCTTGAGGATATATCAAATAAAATTGTTTGGAATCAAGGCCTCATTAAGATAAATAAATTTTCTTTTAATCCAAAACCAAAATTTTTCAAATATTTAGTTTAAATCTTGTTTTAAGCCTATCATTACCATTGGTGTGTGTAGAGGATGGTTAGGCAGTCTACTCTATAAGAGTTGGATTGGTCAATTACTTCACTACCATGTCTGACACCTTGGCATTTGACCAAAAAGCCTTAATCCAAAGAAACCCCTGTTTTAACACGTGTAGCATGGTGATCTCTATTTGAAAAATTATTCTCAGACTTGAAATGCTTTTTTTGGGAATTTTTTAACATTTTACCTAAAAGGGCTTCGGATTATCTTTACAAGGATACCTTGTTTGCCTCGGATCATTTCATATGTAGAAGATATGATTTTTTGAACCTTTGTTGCTTGAAACCTTTGGAATCAATAATTCACACTCTATTTGGGTGGTTTTCGCCCATTAAATGATTTTTTTTGGACTTTTTTGAATTTTTTCCAAGAAGTTCACAAAATTCCTTTTTTGAAAAGCTATTGTTTGCGATTTAACGATTTTGAACGAGTTTGGGATGATTTTTCACTACTCTTTTTTTCTAGCACTTGTTGTCAATGCTGATCTAACCCAGTTTCAAAAATTAATTCTACCTAGGAAGCGATTTTCTAGGATTTAAGGAATACTTTTACATTAATCCCTATTGAGTTCCTTTCCAATAGTACCTTGTTTGCCACTAGAAAACATCGGACCAAGTTGAAATAAATTTGGGAAAGTAGGTAGTGTGATGCTGTCCTCTATTTTTGTTGAACTTGAGAAAATTCACTAGATTTTTTTGAACCCTTTTTTCTAGTCATTTGAATGACTTGAAATATATTCAAATAGTTTCCTCATGGTGTTGTGAGTCATGACATAGGTTCTTTCAAGCTTAGATCTAAATCCAAAATTGTTTTCAAAATTAGTTTCCATTTCTTATGGAAAATATTTTCCATCTTGAAATTTATTTTCTTCAAAAATATAAAAAATTTTAATTTTCAAAAATCACTCAAATTCTTTTTTCGAGAGTGTCGCAACATAGCCTAGATACGAATCTTGACTAGCCGACTTAAAATGATGAATGTATCCCTTATTTTTTTATATATATATATATCTATATCATTATTTTTCAATTTCAATTTAGGGACCATATCTTTATTATCATATTATTCTTTATTTTTTTATGTCTAGGGACTGAGTTATCGAGATGAATCACTCACCCGACTTAACTTTAAATAGTCATTATGAAACGACCATTTTTCTAGATTCGCCACCAATTTTATTTAGGCCAAGTGAGATTGGACACCTATCGAAGTTTATATTTTAAGGATTACGAAACCAAACCCATAAAAATAAAACTTGAGGTCTACACTCATACCAGAGATTGCTTAAAAAAGTCTGAGAATCAATTACAATCATAAGTAAAGATCAACCTTCTCGTGATGCCCAGTGATTGATACCTTATTAATCCCATGTTAACATAAAACTTGATTTTATTAAAAATACAGAAACTAAGACCTAAAAATGGTCCAATATGATGAATTTGTTCCTAATGTGTACTTTTGACATAAAAGTATCCTAATATTCACATAGAACTTGGTTATGCAAAATTATGAAAACACCCTTAGGGTATACCTTCGACATAAAAGATCATGTAACCCCTAAAGGACTCAAAAATGCTTGAAAAAGGGCAAACCTATACTAAATATGCACTTTCAGCCTAAAAGCATCCTAATGCATATATAAGACTAGACTTGAAGAAAAATTATGAAAATGCCCTTAATGTATACCTTTGACATGAAAGTATCCTGATAACCCTAATGAACCTTAAAATGATCTATGAAGGCTAAACTAACCCTAAAAATTCACCTTAAACATAAAAGCATCTCGATAAAAAAATTACTAAAATGCCTCTAAGGTATACTTTTGACATGGAAGTATCTCGATAACACTAACGAGAGCTAAAATGATGAGAACTGGATAAAACTATCCTAATAGTCATCTTTGGCATGAAAGCATCGTGATTACTATCTAGGACTTTATTTTAAAAAATTACCAAAATACCCTTAGGGTATACCTTCGACGTAAAAGTATCTCGTACCCTAATGGACACTAAAATAAACTTAAAAGGCTAAACTAATCTAAAAAATTCACATTTTGCGTAAAAGCATCCTGATAAAAAAATTACCAAAATGCCCCTAGGCTATACCTTCAATGTAAAAGTATCCTGGTAACTTTAAAGAACTCAAAATTGATTATAAAAGGCTAAACCAAACCTAAATATTCACCTTCGGCATAAAAGCATTTTGATAAATAAAATTACTAAAATGCCCTTAGGGTCTACATTTGACGTCAAAGTATCCCGATAACTCTAACGACCCTTAAAAAAGCATCTCGATGAGCAAAATTACCAAAATGCCTTAAGGTATACCTTTGACATGAAAATATCTTGGTAACCCTAACAAGTGCTAAAATGATGAGAACTGGATGACCCTATCCTAAATATGCACCTTTGGCATAAAAGCATCCCTGTTGCTATCTAGGACTTGATTTTAGAAAAATTACCAAAATGCCCCTAGGGTATACCTTCGACGTGAAAGTATCCCAATACCCTAATGGACACTTAAATGATGAAAAGTAGATAAATTTAGTATAAATGGAAAAACTAAAATTTTACGGTTGATTTAAAATGCAAAATTTGCAATCAAGCACTTAAATTTTTGAAAATTACATTTTGTATCCTTCGGAAGACGAACAAATATGAAAGGTTTTGAAAATTTCTACATCCCTACGAAAGGCCATAGAAATAATAGAAATCTTTAAAATTGGTAAAATGTCATTTAGCCTATAAATATGAAATTTTGCTATTTAGTCCCTAAGCATTATCAACTTTTCATTTTAGTGCCTACATAATACAAAAACCTAAAAAAAATATAAAAATCACATGCAAATATATATATATATATATATATAAGATATAGCAAAATACCAGTGAAGATTCGGCCAAACACTTTGGCCTTAAAAAGAGTATATTTCTAGAATTTACAAAATGACCTCTAAACTTTATGAAATTATATTTCAACCCCTATATAATAAAAAATCACAAAACATTACAACAAGTCATCAAATCAGCAAAGAATCAACAAAGAAAACATGGCAAATATATGTAAAAAGGTTCAGCCAAGCACTCTTATCCATAAAGCATGGTTTTTCTTTTTTTTTGCAATTTAGTCCCTAAATTTTCTAAAATTGCAAAATTACCCCTAAAGTGTTAAAAAAGGCCTAAATCATGTTTGTAAACACACAAATCAATTTCCATGCAGCCATGAAGCTCTCAGCCAAATAGGAATTCTTAAAAAAAATAAATATTTTAGAATTTAGTCCCTATGTTTACTAATATTGCAAAATAGACTAAAAACTAAAAAACCTAAAATCATCACAAAAAATAGGCACAAAATCATCATAAAAATTCCAGTTAGATTTGGCTAAAGTGGAAATCATGAAATATATGCATACTTTGATATAAAAAAAAATCATGAAAACAAGAATAAATAATTATTATTAAACTTAAATAAAAGTAAAATTATAAAATAAATTTATTAATATACTAATCAACATATTAATCATCAAAATAACATAAAAAAATAATTTAAACATCAACATAAACACAACAAAACCAAAATCATAACAACAAGAATAATATTCTATATAAAAAAATTTAACAAAAAAAAAAAAATAATAAATACAAAAAATGTCCATGTTATCATGTTTAGCCTTTCAACATGGATGAAAATCTATGAGCTTTAACATGACTTTGACTCACAAAAATTAAGAATCAAGGGTAAAAATTAACCCCAAAAAAAAAACAAATTTGGTAAAAAAAAAAATCTACCTTGAAAGCTTAAAAAAATGAGAAAATTTAAGTAATTTAATTGATTTTTTAAGGCTTTTGGCTTATGAAAGCAATTAACCTTTCAGAAGACTTTCTCTCTTTGTTTTTTAGAGAAAGGATCGGCCAAATGGTGAAGACAAAAACCTTGGCCATTGGCTTCTCCCCCTATTCTACCACATTTTTTTATTTTATTTTCTTTATTTTTTAGTTTAATATTAATTTGGCTTGATGTTAATTGATTTTGATTTGATTTAAATTAATTATTTTTGTCATGCAGTGGATTATGTCATGCATGAAATCAACAAAATCTAGATAATTTTGGAAGATATTTATATTATCTATAAAATTATAACGTAAAAATTAACTAGAAAGATTAGATTGTAAAAATTAAAAATTATGCATTTGAAATGAAATTTCATATGATTAATTTAATTTGATCTAACAATAAAAACAATTTTTATGTACAATCGAAAGACATTAAAATAGCAAAACTCATAAAATTTTATAAGAAAAAAACCTTTATTGTGAAAAATTACTATATGTAAAAAAGGCAAAATTCATAAAATAAATTAAAATTTTCAAAACTGATTTAATATGATTTAAACAATAATATTTGAATAATTTTTAAAATTATAAACTTAGAAAAATCTTATCGAAAAATTTACGGAGTATAAAACTCGTATCTCGGTAATAGAAAAATTCTAAAACTCATAAAATAAATTAAAATTTTCAAAAATGATTTAATATGGATTAATAATAATAATATTTAAAGAATTTTGAAAATTATGAACTAAAATAAATTTTCCCAAAAAATTACAAAGTAGAAAACTTCGTATTTAAAAAATAGATAAATTTGAAAAGAAAAATGCAAAACTGATAAAATAAAAGGAATTTTCCTAAACTGATATGGTATGAATTAAATAATAATAGTTGAAGAATTTTAAAACTTATAAACTAAGAAAAACCTTGAAAAAAATTTACGGAGTAAAAAACTCATATTTCAAAAATAAGGAGAATCTTAAAAGAAAAATGCAAAATTAATAAAATAAAAAGAAATTTCCTAGACTGATTTAATATTTATTAAATAATAATATTTGAAGAATTTTAAAAATTATAAACTAAGAAAAATCTTCTCGAAAAAAATTTATAAAGTAAAAAATTTTGTATTTTGGAAATAGGAATAAAATGTAAAACTTATAAAATAAAATGAATTTCAAAAAAACTGATTTAATAGTAACTAAATGCAAGTTTTAAAATAATTTTGAAGTTGAAAACTAGAAAAAATTCCACTATAAAATTTAAAAGATAAAGGAAAGCCCATATTTCAGAATGGAGAAAATTTCAAAGAATACATTAAAACTCATATAAAATGAATTAAATAAGATATATCATTCTAGATATTAATTTATAAAATGGTAAAAATGAAAATCCAGAATCGAAAATAATTTGACTAAAAAATTTTATGAATATAAAACTCACGATATTGTGAAAAATTCAAAATTAGTCACAAAAATAGATAACCTGACTCCCTATTGTATAAAATGCCAGTATGAATTTTTCCTTGAATAGTTTTGATTTTTCAGAGTACATATCGGCATAAATATTATACAGATATCGATATAATTATATGACGGTCAACTTCCCAAGTTTAATAAAAAATTCTCTAAAAATTCTTAAAAATGAGAAATTTGACTGCGATATCATTTGCGTAAACAAAATTTCAAGATTTTGACAAGAAAATATACAAAATGATTTTTCTCTTAAATATTCGTCATGTATATCCCAAATTAGAGATCAAATTGTGATTCTTTTTTATCACATGAACTTGTGGCCGTTTAACAATGAATAAAAAGGTTTTTAGAATGTCTGATTCATCTGAAAAAATCATTCCTATTGAAAACTAGAAAAACTAAGTTTTTCTATTATATTTTTAGAGTATTACAGAACACATACTTATATTACAGCCTTAGCACTCATCAAGATCTAAAGTTAACCATAATCAAAACCCCATGATTTAAGGGATTGATTAGAAAAATCAAATAGTGAATCTAATCCCATTATTTATGGGAATCCTATCATAGAG
>JBBYHK010121129.1:0-39154 GCA_038382065.1 Adansonia grandidieri | reverse complement strand
AATGCATGTTTTGGTCTTGGCATGGCCTAGTATCGATACATGAGGTCCTATATCGATACAGAGGCTCATGTATTGATACATCTACATGTTGTATTGTTACAAATGGGGACATTTCAAATTTTTGGCACGTTGGAGCATTGTATCGATACAGGAGAACCATGTATAGATACATTCAAGTAAAATTGTGAATTTTCTCGTATCTTTTATCCATGGATACCTTAAACTATGTCATTTGATTCCACATCTTTGCATTTACCTTTGATATGATCCCTAGTCCTTCTTGACCTCCTCAAAATACTTTTTTGCCAAGTGACATTCTCCCCTCTCACGTCCATGCTCTAGATTGCTACAAATTAGCCCAGACAAAATAAGATATCTATAGTATGTATTGGGTAAATAACCAAACGTTTTATTTTACTGCCATATTACCATACTTATTCAAGTCAATATTTTTTTAGGAATAAAATAGTCCCTGACAATCATAGGGCAAAAACCATAAAAGATAAAAAGCCAGTGGATAAAGGTGAAAGGGGATTATAAGCAAATAATGATGGATTCAAAAAAAGCCAAGAATCGAGCGAGATATAGCTAGTCATAGGCTTAACTCTTTAAATAACTCCCTAGTGGAGTTTCTAAGCTATTGGTATGTACCCCTTTTTCTCTTTATATCTGGATGATCCAAAGCAAGCACGTTGAACTTCAAGGATATATGGTGTTTGGTCGGAGTCTTTGAGTTATCCCTTGGTTAGGATTTGGATTAGGCATGATAATATAGAGGGGAGAGAGACTGTCGAACAAATCATTCCTTTAATTAGTCTTGGAAAGTGATCGAGAAGTAACCATAAATTTGGAGTTGCCACTAATAATTTTAGTCTAGGCATGATTGGATGCCTATTGAAAACAATATCCTAAGTTACAAACCTCGAAACATTGATTTCAAGGTCTACAAGGTCTAAAGATTCATTGGTTAGGTTTAGGAGTTAGTTATGCATGGGGAAGGATTAGCACCCCCTAATGCCCGAAATCAGTATCCGCTAACTATATCTCACTTTGGTTTCAGTTTAATTGGTTCCATTTGGTCATTGTTTAGATATAATCCCCTTTAATGCATGAATTTTTGTGGAAATTGTAAATTTGGGTTTCGATAGAAAACTTTATATCATTTATGCGTCGAAGAGGTATAAGGAGCATAGAGATTTTTTATGAAAATAATTTTTAGATTAAATTTTGAAAATTTTGATATTTCATATTAGGCATTGAAAAGATACTAGCACAAAACATTGCCTTGTAAAACATTTTTGAAAACAAATTTTAAATATGAATGTATAAAAGTCATTACAAAAAAGAAACATGTTAGTAAGACAAAAAAATATAATGATTTCCCAAACAACCATAAATAGAAAAAATGTAAAAGGAAGGAATGATCGAGATGTATCCCATAATTATCTTCAATTACTGAAGGATAACCAGGATGACAATTTAGAAACGGGTTTGGATTCAGTGAAAAAGGTTTTAATCGAAATAATCCTGGATATCTGGAAGAAAGAAAATTTTTGGATTTTTAAGCTGAAAATGGGGTTGGAGTATCCCTTCAGAGTAGTGAGGTTGGAGTATCCCCATGAATGAAAATTTATGATGATTTAAGTAAATAATTAGGAATCTTGAATAAATCCAAGAGAGAAAATTCAAGTTTTTTAGTGGAAAATAAGTTTGGAGTATCCCTTCAAAGAGGAGGGGTTAGAGTATCCCCAAAGATAAAAATTTTTTAATGTTTTAAAACAAAAAGATATTTTGAAAAAAAGTATTTTGAAAAATAAAGAACTGAAGATAGGGGCAACATTGCACTATCTCCCTTCCCAAATTTATTCTGAGTTCATTCGAATGCTTCAGGGGGTAAGCAAGGTACCATTGGAAAAGTAACTTGATGAGGATTAATATAAAAATATTTTAAAAATACTATATAATCACCTTCTAGGCACAATTAAAAATTGGAATTAGGCCTGTTTTGACTCTAGCAGCATGTATAAGGGAAAGGGCATGATGGTCTTTGAAAAATTGTTCTAGGTTTATCTAGGATCGTTAAATTATAAACAATACCGTTATGGAGAGGGAATTTTGCAAACTTTCTAGGAAATATATTTAAATAATATAAAAATCATCTAATAGGTAAAAATGGACCAAATAGAATGTAATGCATTGGTCCTAAAGGTTTCGGACAACAAAGGTTCGAAAAGTCATAACTTCTTCATCTGAGATGATTTAAGGGCAAATGAGACACATTTGGAATGATAATTCTATGTCCTTTAAGGGAAAATGTCAAAAAATTCTAGAAAAACCATTTATGGTTCAAAAGTAATTTTTCAAATTTAGACTACAGTGCTACCAAAGCAAAAAATAAGGGGTTATTCGATTTTTTGAGTTTCTTAGGGGTCAAATTTGAGTTATAGATGTCCAAACATCCACAAAACAAGGAAAAAATGACATGGGCATCATGAGTTCATGTCACAATCTTGGAGTAGTTTAGGACGATGAAACAACCCATTGACTATGCCACTATGAAGTTGTTAAACTTAAGACCAAGGCTCAAGATATTTTTTATCAACTAAAAAGGTCATTTTTGTTTGAAAGGTAAGATCTTTAAACTTATTTTATCATGAATCCAAATATGAAATAACTAATTTGTCCCCAAAATTGGAAGATTAATTTTATGAAAACATTAGATCCATGCTATTTTCTATCTATTGGAGGTAGCATGAACTCAACTAGGGGATTTTTCTTTTAAGAATCAAATTTTTAACAAACAACAACATCTTGACAAAAGGTCTCATGAATAAAATATAACATAAACAAAGATGAACAGGGATAATACATGCAAACATGCAAATATGACATTTTGACATGGAAAAGATGACAAAAAATGAGAGGATGTGACAAATAAGATGGATGAGAATGATGGCTCCATGAATGGCATTAAAAATCATGCTATAGAAGATGGCATAAACTTATTTAAGTAAAGAAAAATGTGTTAAAACTTTTAAGACAGTATTTTTGATCCATGAGACTCCTTAAAAAAAAAATGCATGAACATACTCAATGCATGTTAGAAAAAATGTTAAGCATGTGTTAAACATGTGAAAATGGGTGAAACATGAAGGAATAGTATGAATAAGGGACCGCTTTGATGATAAAATGTAAGAAAAAATGTTTCTCTTACTCAGTAACATCAATTTATCAAGGGAACATCAAAATCCTAAGACTTCCATAACCAAGGTAACAATAATGCATGAAAGTCTTAGGATGGTCATGGTAGCATAAATAGTTTATTAAAATGATGCAAGTGTTGGAAATGAGAAAAGAAATAGAGGTAGATAAGAAAATATACCAAAAGCCTCAAGCTTTAGCTTTTTCTAGCAATAATTTTGGACTCATATTTTTCACTTTTTTTTATGTTGATATGCAAGAAAAATGATGAAAAAAAGAGATTTCTGGTAAAATGTTAAGAAAATGAAGTTTTAAGAGGAAGAATAAATGGAATAGGGGGTCTTAGATTGGTGGTGATTTTAAAAAGCTATGGGAATGGAAAAAGGTTGAGGGTAAGTGGCAAAAGAATAATGTTTTAGGAGTGTTTTTTGGGGCTAGAAGGTGTTGGAGGCTTTTTTTGAGATTGCTAGAAAAATCATTGATTGCTAGTTGAGCTGGCTTTAGCCTTTCTTTAAATTCAAGGTTCAGCCAATGCTTTTTGAAGACAAAGTAAGGGTATTTTTTATCTTTCATTATGTACTAAAGGACAACTCTAGGTACTATGCTCAGCTCTTCTTATTTCTATTGGTTCTACCTTGTAGAGAGTGATGCAAAAAGGCTTTAACAACCTGCAATTAGAGAAAAGCCAAGCATGCCCCTTGACAAACCATATATTTTATGAAAATATCCCTTTTCGTTGGCTATTTGGGCTTTAAAAATGTGTTTAAATCCAATCACAAGCCCATAGTTGAAGCTTGGTATGAATTAAGATGATTTTTGGTGCAAAAAAAATATTTGGATCGAATTTTCAAAGGCTAAATATGGTTCAAATTGGGTAAAAATGCCTTGGTGTATCGGTACAAAACATTTTGTATTGATACATAAGGCAATTTTTACCCATGAGTATTGATACAATGAAGTGTGTATTGGTACCAAAAGCAAAAAATTATTTTTAGTCTCAAGACTTAGAAGCCTATATTGATAGTCCATGGATTTGCATCGATACTTTTGCTTTTGTATCGATACATTTTGCCAAAAATCATAACTTTAGCTACTACCAAGGCCTGTATCAATACAAACACATTAAGTATCGAGACCATACCTTAGGTATTGATAACAAACCCTCTTATATTAGTACTACATATGCAAATTTGAATTTTTGGTGACGTGAAAGTTTCATACCAATACTTATGCATCATTATGATTTGTATGTACCTTAAGCTCTTTGAATACTTCACCTTGGTCATAAACAATGGAAAACTGACTTGTGTTTACCTGAATGACTTCAATGACACCTCAAATAGTGACCTATGATGCCTCATTTTTACATTTTTCTTTAATATGGCCCATAGGCATTTCAGACCTTCCCAAAAAATTTTTTTGCTCAGCTCCGTATTGCTTAATAGTGCCTGGTAACATGGCACTCAACAATCGTGTCATTTAATAGTACTTGGTAACATGGCATCTATTATCGTCTCCATTTTTATTATCTTATTTTTTTAATTCTATCATCTTTCAATTATGTCTTGGGGTACTAGAAATTGACCAAGACAAAATGAGGTATCTACATTCTTGACAAGGCATGTGCCTTGCATAAATATTTGATAGGGTCAAGTTTAAGGATCAGGCCTCTAGTATAGTTTAGTATGTATTGCTGTAACCTCTGAACTATGCAATCTAGAATATAACATAACTTCTCTATTGCTAAATATTTATTTTCACACTCCATGAATTTCTTACTCAAATAGTAGATAGCCTAGTCCTCTTTACCTAACTTATCATGTTGACCTAATGCATAGCCCATTGACCTATCAAAAACTAATAGATATAGGACAAAGTTCGACTATGCACTAGTAGGTTCAAAAAGTAGTGTTTGACATTATCAAAGGCTTTTTGCCATTCTTCATTCCATTCTCTAAGGTTCTGTAATTGAAATAGCCAAAAGATTAAAACGTGTTTATCAATTAGATGAGATATAAATTAGGCTATGTAGTTCAACCTTTTTAAGTGGCTTTTTACTTCTTTTTGGGTTCAAGGTGATGGTAGGTTTGGAATGGTCTTAACTCTGTTTGGATCGACTTTTATTCCTTTTTCACTACAATAAAGCCTAATAGTTTATTGATGTGATAGTCGAATATGCATTTGGTGAGATTTAGCTTGAGCTAGTATTTATGAAGTCATTTGAATAGTTTCTGCAAGTTGGCAACGTGTTTACCCTCTTTTGCTGATTTTGGCGATCATATCATCCACATAAACCTTTATTTCTGTGTGTGAAATCGTGGAACAATGTTACCGTTGCCCTTTGATAGGTCGCGCTAATGTTCTTAAGCCCAAAAGGCATTACTTTGTACCAAAAAGTGCCCTATATGGTAACAAAGGTGGTTTTCTCATGTCCTCAGCTGCCATTTTAATCTAGTTGTAACCTAAAAATCTATCCATGAAGGAAAACAATGCATTGTTGGTAGTCTTGTTTACTAGGGTGTCGATGTGAGGTAAAGAGAAATTGTCTTTTAGGCTAGCTTATTTCAGGCCCCTATAGTTTACACACAGCCATAACTTACCATCCTTTTTAGGGACTGAGACTATATTGGCTACCTATTTAGGATATTTAGCTACTTAGAGAAATTCTACCTTAAGTTACTTTTTTACTTGTTCTTTGATCTTCAAAAGCATCTTCAGTTTCATCATTTTAAGCTTTTATTATATGGGATTACACTTAGGTTTGAGAGGAAGCTTATGGACCACAATGTCAATGTCTAATCCAGACATGTCTTGGTAGGACTACGTGAACAATCCTAATATTCTTGGAGGGGATTTATCAGTTTGGTTCAAGTGATAGGTTTACAGAGGTTCTAATTTTGACTTTTTTCGATTTTCTTTCGTTCTTAGGTTTATGGTTTTAGTGGGTTCTTCATGAGGCAATATTTATTTTTCTTTTTTTTCAATTAATCTTAATTGGTTTAGGAGTGTGAGACTCTCTTCAGAATGCTCTTTAGGTTTATCCTCATCAACGTAGATTAGTTGCTTAAAATTGACATATGGAATCCGAGTATGAATATTCATGTCACTTTCATTTGGGTACCTGAAAATATGCAAAAAAAATATATATATAGGTGGAAAAATATGTAGAGAAAGGTCTAAGAGTTGGCAAGAGTTATGAAAATGGACACAAAAGATGAAATTCATAATGCTTAGTCATTTTCACTGATAGTACTTAATAAAATGATGCCCATACAAAGGATCCTACAATGCTCTTAGGTGGAAGCATGTAAGTTTAGTTTATAGCATTACTTTGAAACAAACTTGAATAGCATAGGAATCTTAGTTTTATTCAAAACATTTGGATCAATTCCTTGAAAGCATGTACAAGTGCAACATTGTTAGAGATTCATACATCTTCTCAAACTGAAACTTTCCTGGAGCAATGGAAAAAACATTAATTTCTGCCCCATGTTTTGTCCCAATAGACAGGCTATCTTTTCCTTAGGGTTCTTTGAGCTTGTTCCCTTTTCTGTTATGCTATGGGCTTGAACCCCAACCTTTTTTTGTTGATCTAGTTGATAACTTTTAGGACTCTGGCAATTCTCTAGAGATGTTTTCTAAGTTCCTTCCTAGCCCAGGCACTTTTATCAATGGTTAACTTTAGACCCATATGAGTGCTCTTCGATAGGTGAGGCTTAACAATTGACAATCCTCCTTGATATAAGTGGCATTGACAAACTCAAAGACTGAAACAAAGATTCCAGAACATCCTTATTGGGTTTGATATATAGGGTATTAGTTTAAGTAACAACAATAATATCTTTGTCTTCTTTGTTTCTAACAACTCTTTTTCCAATGATGAATTTCAACTTTTAATGCAATCATAATGGTACTACCCTCATAGAGTGAATGCAGGGCCTTCCCAATAGGTAGTTATATGATAGAGCAAGTCTATCACATGGAAGTCTACTTTATAAGTGCATGGGCGAATTTGGAATGGAATAGTGATGTTTCCTATGATATTTCTATAAGTTCCACAAAATGCTCACATAATTGTATGACTATTCTGGATATGAGATGCGTCAATAAAGAGCTTATTCAAGCATGATATGGGCATTAAATTCAATACTGACCCATTATCAACGAGAACCTTATGTAATATGCGGCCTTTGCAGTATATGGTGATCTAGAGGGCTTTATAGTTTGCCTTTCTTCCATGAGGGATTTCACCATCTAAAAAATATATATTTTGGCAATGATGTTACTTACTAGGCAATCCAATTGACCTATAGGATATCAAGAGAGAATACACCTCATTCAAGACCTTGAGAAGAGTATTCTTGTTAGCTTCGAAGTTCAATAGTAGTGATAACATACATATCTTGGTCGATTGATTGTTTAACTCATCGACAATGTTGTATTCACTGTGCTTGATGAACTTAGGGAATTCTATAGCTTCTTTGTTACTTATTGGCTCCTTAACAACTATCGGATCGATTTTGTAGTTGTGAACTTTAGTGCTTAAAGAGAATAGTGCTTTTTTGCTAAGTTTCACTTCTTGATGTAGTCGGGGCGTAACATCTGCCACTTAGAGTTAGGCTTACCTTTGAAAAGTCAATGTTTACTGCTAGTCAACTAGATTCTCCAATGATTGATGTTTTACTTTCATATTTCCAAGAACCATCTTGTTGCCTTTATAAGGGAAAGGGAATGGAAGTTGAATAATCATCTTGGCCGAACTGGAGTAGTTTGGATACTTGGTCGATTTTCAAATAAGATCAATGGCTTTCTAACCTCGTAAAGAGGATTTTTCCCATCCTTTTTCGTGGTATTGATAGATAGTATTGCAATTGCTAACTTAGTATATGAGACTCATTTTTTCTCATAGAATTCAATGCTATGGTCATTCATCATTCTTTGAACCACAGCATAGAACTATTTACACATTTGAACAGTATGGCTGTAGATGGTATAGAAATCATAAAAGTCATCAGCTCCCTTTTCTATTCTTTTGACCCTATTAACCAATTCGTCTTGTACTAGGATTTGCCAAACAGATTCATTAGCATCCTAACTTCCTCTATGGTCTTTATGATCTCCCAATCATCTTTAACAGTCATTCTATTTGCATTTAATTTAGTATGAGTTTCAAATGAGCTGGTTCCAACACTAGATTTTGGCCTTTGTTCAGCTTTAACCTTTTTTTCCTTTGCCCTTGAAGGTATCACTTTTTTTGAGTCACTTTTCATGGCCTCGTTAATTATTCCACATAATATAACTATATCTACAAAGTTCCTTGAGAAATTCTTTGCTATTTTTTCATAATAATAGGCTTGTATTATGCCGATGAATGTAATACTCATCTCTTTCTCTATCAACGAGTAGTGAATCTGGGTAGCCATTTCCATCCATCTAAAAGTGCACAACTTATAGCTTCATTAGCTCTCTTTTTCCATGCTTATGAGAGAGAAACAATTCACCAGATGATGGTAAATCTATTTTTATCTATGGCATTAATAGATAAATTGATTTATTTGTCCCACTCCTCATAGAACTCAATTTTGGACTAGTCCATCATTGCTTGGACCATTTTTAAGAAAATGGATAGTGTTGTAGAATGTGCCCTCGACTGCAATGGCAGCAAAATGGTTTAGTGGTTTATTTACTCTAGTTTTCAACATTCAAAACTATTTTAAGCTTCACAAAAGCCTGCCAAACCTTACTCATCAATGTTTTAACTTCTTTGGTGCTTTTTCGGAACCAACAACCTTTCGCATTGATCATTGCATTCACTCTTGGCTCCACATTGTTAGGAAGTAGATTGGCTCCAACATTAGCTCTAGGCCCTTGTTTAACCTTGATCACACCATTTCTAACAAGCTTTGCACCTTTCTTCGTAATTCATACTTGAATAACCCTATGTTCCAGCATGGTACTCAAAATAGGCATTCTTATTATACCATTTAGGATATAGAGGTGATATTAGGTTTATGAATACCAGGGCCACTAGCTGACCGCTAATAGATAGGAGAAAATCTCTTTGTAAGAATTAGGAAATGGCTCAAACTATTTTCTTTCTTGGAGTGCTTATTGATTATTTAAAGCTCTTACATCATTCGTGTTATGGTGCTATGCATTTTGAGCAATGTTTTCTATAAGATTCAGTTGGAAACTTATTATTAGAATGAACTTGATAGAATGAACTAGTTATGTCACTGGTGAGTAGAGGTTAAAACTTGGATATAGCATGTTTGGGAAGTACATACCTTGTGCCAGATGTGGATTTTGAGTGAACTTAGTAGGACTTTCGCTAATAACTTTCACCTCCTTCTCTTTACCCTTGGCCATTGATGTTTTGTCAAGTTGGATGATTTTCCACTAGATATCTTGCCAATTTTAATAGCATTATTGATCATTTCGCTTGATATAACCATGTTAGTAAAATTCTTCATGGTATTTCCTACCAACCTATCATAGTCAGGAGCCCATATGTGTTGATAAACATGACTGTCATTTCATTCTCGGTCAAAGAAAAGCAAACTTGAGCTGTTTCTTCTCTCCATCTTTAAGCATACTACTTAAAACTCTCGAAGGCTTTCTTTTCCATATTCATGAAAAAGAAACAATCCAAGGCTTAGTCAGATGCTTGTTTATATTGATCAAGGAATGCGTGATCTAAATCTGCCCTTGTCTGAATTCTCATGTGTTCAAGCCTTGTATGCCAATGAATGGTTGCCCAGTTAGGCTATCCTGAAAGTAGTGAATTAGCAGCTTTTCACTCTTTTCATATCCAGCTATTTTATGGCAGCACATGTGAAGCTGGGTAGTAGGATCTGTAGTCCCATTGTACTTTTAAAGTTCAACACTTTGAATTTAGATGGGATAATGGAACGAAAAACCAGTCCCAAAGATTTTATATCTACAATCCTAAATTTGTCACTTCTTTCGACAGCCCAAAGGTGTTTTTTTAGTGATTGATACTTGCTTAAATCTTCATTATTTTCTAATAACCTCTTTGCTCTTTCTCGTTTCGCTTCCTCATTAAAATCTAAGACTATAAGTCTTGTTGCTAAAGAGCCCACACCTAGAAATCCTTAAACCAAATGGGGCATAATTATTGGTTAACGTAAATGAATGGTTGATTGATGAGATCATCACTATTGGAGAATGCTTTTCATGTGATGACCCTAAGTATTGGTGGTTTCAGTACACTGTTCAAGTTGCTTTCGAGATTAATAGATTCTTTTCCCGTGCCAAAGATTCTTGTTTACCGTTTTTCCTTTAAAGCCTTACATAATAGCTTAGTGAATTCCATAATCTAAGTTTAGAGTTTCATATTCTTATGAAATGCTTGCTCTTGAGACTCCTTATACATGAGCTCAAGTTATTTAATATGGGCTTAGTGATTATTTTCCATGGCTTTTCGATGATTGCGTTTTATGTTGATGACAAACAGAAATTCTGTGTTTTAAAGCACTTTCACTTTAGATCGTTATTGAATTAGACTTTTATGATGTGTTGTAAGTGTAGACACCTTATTCTATCTGGACTAGTTTTTGGTATCCTGAGTTAGGTAGAAGAAGACAAAATAAAAAAATGAAAAATAAAGCTGGGGGACAATCGTCACCCAACAAAAAAGTTTTTTAAGAATGTCTAAAATTCCTATGGTCCACTTTAAAGAAAAATGTAAAAACGAGACATCAAAGGTCATTTTCAAGGTGTCATCGAAGTTGTTCAGGTGAGTTCGTGAGCCAATTTTCATCTTTTTTTGACCAAGATAAGACAACTCGAGGAACCTAAGGTATGTGCTAGCCACATGGGTGTTTAAACACTATCTCGAGGCTTTCATGTTACCAAAATTTTGAAATTCCATGTGTAGAATCGATACAATAGGGTTTGGTATCGATACCTAGCATGTTTGGATGGACACAGGCCTTGATAGTAGCTAAAGTTGTGATTTTTGGCAAAATGTCCATTGAGGATCGATACTGGCCTCTAAGTCTCGAGACTGGAAACATTTTTTGCTCATAGTATCGATACATAACTCATTGTATTGATACTTAAGAGTAAAATGTACCTTGTGTATCGATACAG
Source organism: Adansonia grandidieri (assembly GCA_038382065.1). NCBI lineage: Eukaryota > Viridiplantae > Streptophyta > Magnoliopsida > Malvales > Malvaceae > Adansonia > Adansonia grandidieri. The sequence goes on along the minus strand of JBBYHK010121129.1, from coordinate 27,838 downwards.
CATGTTCTGTATCGATACACTAAGGCATTTTTTCCTAGTTTAAGCTATTTTTCAGTCTTCAAAAATCTAATTCAAACATGTTTTTAGCACCAACAAACTGTTATAAAGCATTACAAACCTTGGCTTTGGGCTAATGACTAGATTTAAACAAGTTTAGGGCCCAAAACCAATGCCAAAGGTCACTTTCATAAGACATATGGTGGTAAGAAGGTGGTAGGCATATTAGCAGTTAAGAGGCTATTGCTGCCTTTCTAATTTCTTTCTCAACATGGCAAAACCAATAGCAATAGGGGGCAGACTGAGCATGTTACCTGAATGTCTCCTTGCGTGGAGAAGAAAACCCAACAATGCCCTTGGTTTGTCTCCTAAAGTCATTGGCTAAGCATAAAGATAAATAGGGACATGGCTAGCTCAGCAAGAGGACTTTTTGGCTAGAGAAAAAAAGCCTCCAAAAAAAAATCCAGAGCCATTCCTAAAAATTCTCCAGCCATTCTTAGCCCTAAAAACACTTCCAAAAACACTGTTTCATTGACTTCCATACTCCATTCCCGTAGCTACCCTAAACCATTACTGAAAAACCTTAAAAACCTAACTTTCCACACATTTTGATCTTTAAAAAGCCTCACCATCAACCATACCACCAAAAAGCTACCTTTTTCATCATTTTCTTGCTAAATAATAGCAAGGAGAATGAATAAATTAAGCCTACAGCCACTATTTCGAGACAAAGGGAAGTTTAAGTTCTTTTGGTATATCCCTTTTACCTTGATCTTTGTAGTTTCTGTTTTGTCATTAACATCATCTTAGTAAACCCTTTTTATGCTTTTATGCCCATCTTAGGATTCCCATGCATTTTTTGTGGCTTTGGCTATTTTAGTTTAAGATCTTGATGTTCTTCTTAGTGCCTACATGCTATTGGTCAACTAAGCATGCTCCTTTGCATTTTCATCACCATAACAACCTCTGTCCATGCAACCTTGCCATGTTCCTTCCACATTCACATCTTCATCTCATGTTTAAAGAATTCATCCTAACATGTCATAGGTATGCCCATAAATTTCTTAGTAGCTTGATAGGTTCCATGAAATAAAAATGCCCTTTTTTAGCAAAGTCTTTTCTAAACATATTCATCCTAAGTATGTTCATGCATCTATCTATCATCTCCATGCATTCTTTTTATCTTTTCTATAAAAAATGTCATCTTTGCTTGTGCCTATATGTTCTCCATGTTCTATATTATGTTTGTGGCACTTTGCTTGTGTTGAGATGCATACTTGAGTGCTAGAAAACCTGATTTCAAAAATATCCCCAAGTTAAGCACAGGCTATCTCCTACACATGGAGAATAACATGGGCTTAAGATTTTTATGAAGTTGGTTTTCCAACCTTAGGGGCAAAGCAAGTATGGATTCATGGAAGAATGAGTATAAGAATACTGGTTTTCAAAAAAAATGAAATGAAGTCTTTTAGCTGAAAAATGTGAGTCCTTGGTCCTTAGCCAAACACCTTTATGATGGCATGGTCAATGGGTTGTTCCATCATCCCAAACTACTCTTGGACTACGGAATGAATTCATGATGCCCATGTCAACCCCTCATCTCGGTTACGGATGTTTGAACATCCATGGCTTGAGCTCAACCCAATGAAAAACCAAAAATACCAAACACCTCCCCTATTTTGTTCTGGCAGCACAGCGGTCTAGTTTTGAAAATTTTATTAAAAATAAAAAACTATTTATCCAGAATGTATTGGTATTTTCCCTTGAAGGGTTTCGAATTACCTTTCCAACAATATCTTATTTACCTTCAGATCATCTCGGATGAAATAGTTATGATCTTTCGAATCTTTGCTATTCAGAATTCCTAGATCCAGCGAGCAGTCTACTGTTCGGGCTGTTTCGGCCCAACAAAGAACATTTTTGAATCTTTAAATATTTTTTCCATAGAGTTCATGAAAATCCCTTTCCGGAAAGGTATTATTCGCATTTTTATAATTCTAGATGAATCCGAAATGATTTTTCAAAGTCCATCATACCTTTACCCTGTACATGCTGCCAGTGTCGAGACATGTTGAAATTCAAAAATTAGTTCCACCCAGAATGTGATTTTCTAGTATTTTTGGAATATTTTTTACATTAATCCTCATCGAGCTACTTTTCCAATGGTACCTCGTTTACCCTCGGGACCCTTGGATAAGCCCAGAATAAATTCAAAAAGAGAAATGATGCAACGCTGTCCTCTATTTCTAACCTAATTTCTGAAACACTTTTATTAAGGTGTTCAAATGCCTCATGATCTACTCGGCTTATTCCCCTGACCTAAGCCCTTTAGATTTGGACCAAGGCTAAACAAAAGAGAAACATTTTAGCCAAACCTTTGGTTCTGGATTTTCAAAGATCCCCTTATCCAATGGATGACCCATTTATGTTGAATGTTAAAAATTTTCATTTTCGGGGATACTCCAACCCCATTACTTCTAGGGGATACTCTAACCATGCTTTTACCTTAAAATCACATCGAATTTTCATTTTCGGGGATACTCTAACCCTATTACTCTGAGAAGATATTCCAACCCCGCTTTTACCTCAAATCCAATATCAAACTTTAATTTTTAGGGATACTCTAACCCCATTCTTCATATTCCTTCTAGAATCCAAGCTTTTCTCTCTTTCGAGTCATCGAAACCTTTTTCTCCTCAAATTCCCATCAAATCTCACTAAGTCTCAACATTTTCGTCTCGGTTATTCATCAATAATTGTAGACAACTATGAAATACATCTCGATCACCCCGTCTTGTTTATGTATTTGTGTTGATTTATTTATTGTTTTCTTTCCTATCTTAATACTATGTTTCCTCTTGTAGGGACCTCGCACATTCATGCTTTAAAAATCATTTTCAAAATAACAAAACGATATCTCATGTCGGTATCTCTTAAGTGCCAGAAATAAAATATTTGATTTTTTTAAACCCATTCGGAGATCATTGTTATTAAAAACCCCTATTTTTCTTACCTCTCTGAGGTGCATAAGTGATAAAATTTTCATTAAAACCCATACTTGTATCTTTACAAAATTTCATGCATTAGAGGGAATTATATTTAAATAATGATAAAAATGGAACCGAGGAAATTGAGATTTAAGTAAGATATAGTTAGATGGTACTGATTTTTAGGCATTGTGGGGGTGCTAATCCTTCCTCACATGTAACCAACTCCCGAATCCAAAACAACGAATCTTTGGTATTAATTTTCAATAAGCATCCAGTCATACCTAACTTAAAATGATTGGTGGTGACTCCAAGTTTATGGCCACTTCGTGGTGGCCATCCAAGACTAGTTGGATGAGCAATTCGTCTGACTGTCTTTTACTCTTTCATGTCAAACATCAAAATATTTTTTAAGTCTAGTGCACTTTGGCCCTTCAGATCATCAAAGTTCGTAAAGGCTGGGCATATGGAACATCACAGTAAGCATGTTTAATGAGATGACAGTGAGTATGCAATCATAATAGCTAATAATTATTAACATGAATGAATAAAGTAATAAAAGAATTGAGTTAGTTGTGCAAATGCAAAAGGGATAAGTGGACTATTGCTCCATGATAGACGGCCTTTGCTGAACATTAAACCATTTGCTAGTTGTCCCGTAATGACGATGATTATGATGAAATGATGAATGCATCAAATAGAAAAACAAAAGGGAAATGGGTTAGTGGCCATAAATATAATAAGCACAAGAATAAAGGAATAAAAGAGTAGTAATAAAAATGCATCATAAAAATTGCCCTAACAATAGGCGATACGATGCCTAGGGATAAACATGACAATTTTGAATGTTGTGATAATAAACGAATAGCATTATGGCAGTTCAAGTTAAAAGAATTACCCTTAATAAGGTGTCATGAATGGGGACTAAAATTGACCGACTAAGCGATAACATTTGTTCATCACCAAATATGGCTGGTACATGTCAAGCCATCATTTGGACAGCATGATGGCTTGTTTAGGTCAAATATAACTATTTTAGGATGACACAGGGCATTGCAGGCAATGGCATTCACTTGTCATCACCCACTTATTAAAGAGGCTTAGCCATCGAGCTTAACGACAAGCCCTGGAAAAAAAGATCATAAAATAAAATGACACAGAAAGATGACAATGTTCATCCATCATCGCTTATGTAACCATGGTCTACAAGAGTAAAGATAAGAAGACTTTCCCTAAATGACCTTTTTTTTCTTTTTTTTTTGGGTTACTCTAGCAAAACTCTAGTATGGTTTGACATGGTTTAGCTTATAGGGTTCACTATATGACTTTAACTTAATGCCTAAATTAGTATCTGAATCGCTTCTTTATCTAGTAAGAATAGCTAAGGCACCATGATCCTAGGCCTATCATATATTTCCTTATGCAAATGTAAAGAGCTACTTATGAGAGATATAGGCAATTTACACATTGAAAGATCCTGCAATACTTATGTGAAGGGAACTCATGAAGGTAAATAGCTCACTTCCTTCTAATAATTGGGATGCTAACCTCACCATGGAGTTTGGTAGGAATCTAATCCAAATGCTGTGCACGGTGTGTGTTGAGGAAATAATTAATCTTTTTGTTTTACCCCTATACTACCATACTTATTTGAATTGATATATTCAGGAATAGAGTAGTCACTGACAATCATAAGACACATGAAAGGTTAAAAGGTTAAAAGATAAAGATAAAGATAAAGATAAAGATAAAAATATATTATATCTAAATAATGATGGAAACCGAGAAAACCAAGAACCAAGCGAGACACAGCTAGTTGAAGGCCTAACTCTCTCAGTCTTCTCCAGTGGCGTAGCCAAGCTATCGCTATGTACCCTTTTTCATAATTTGAAGAGAGCACGCATAACTTGAAAAATGGATGATTATGTTGATTAGAGCCTTTAGATTATCCCTTGATTGAGATATGAATTAGACATAATAATATAATGAGAAGAAGACTATCAGGCTAATCACTCATCTAACTAGCCTCAAAAAGCTATTACGGTGGCCATAAATTTGAGTCACCACTAATCATTTTGGGCTAGACTAGAATGGATACCTATTAAAAATAATATTTCGAGGTATGAAACTCAAAACATTGATTTTAAGGTCTACAAAATCTAAAGATTTATCGATGGGTTCGAGCATTGGCTATACATAGGGTAGGATTAGCACCCCCGTGACACTCAAAATTGGTACCCGCTAATTGTGTCTCACTCCAACTTCAGTTTAATTGGTTCCACTTTAACATTAATTTGAAATAATCCCCTTTAATGCATGAATTTTTATGAAAATATTAGATCTAGGTTCTGAAAGAAAATTTAGATCACCTATGCACCTCTGAGGTGTGGGGAACATAGGGATTTTTTATGAAAATAATTTTTGGATTAAATTTTAAAATTTTGGATATTTTATGTCAGGCATTGGAGAAATACCGATTGAAAACATTGCCTTGTAAATTTTGAAAACAACTTTTAAATATGATGCACCATGGTTATTACAAAGGAAAACATGTTAGTAAGATGAAAAAAAAATATAATAACATTGCATAAAAACAAGCATACAAAGAACATAAAAAGGAAGGAAAATCGGAATAAATCTCATAATTGTCTTTGATTATTGAGGAATAACCAGAATGACAATTTTTAGATGAATTTAGATTTGATGGCAATTTGAAAGATAGAAAAAAAATAAGGTTTTCATTAGTAAGCTTGGGGGTTGTCTTGGAGAGAGAATTTAGATTTTAGGTGAAATTCAAAAAGTAAAGTTGAAGTATATCCTTGGAAAGTAGGGTTGGAATATCCCCAATGGTGATGATTAAAACATGTTCAAAAGAATGTTTTGATCGAAAAACCTTTTGGGAAGTTTCGGGAAAGAGAAAATTTAGATTTTAAATAAAAATAAGGTTGGAGTATCTCTACGGTTAGAGTATCCCAAAGGTGAAAATTTTATGTTTAAAAAAAGGTTTTGATTAAAAATATTAAAAAGATCCAAGAGAGAGAAAATGTAAGTTTTGAATGAAAAGCAAGATTAGAGTATCCCCTTGGATAGTGGGGTTAAAGTATCCCTAAAAATGAAAAATTTATGTGTTAAAAAGGTTTTGATTATAAATCCCAAAAAGATTTGAGAAAGAAAAAAATTTATGTTTTGAATAAAAAGTAGGGTTGGAGTATCCCCTCAAGCAGTAAGGTCAGGTATCCCCAAAAGTGAAAATTTTGATATCATAGAGAAAAAGAATATTTTAGGGAAAAAGGTAATTTGAGAATAAAACCCGAGAATTTGAATAAAATTATTTTTTATTTTAGCCTTGATCCAAAGCTAGAGGGATTATGCTGTATTACATGACTCCATTGGGAGTCAATTGGATTCATGATGTTTGAACATCTCAATAAAAGTGGTTCAAAAAGTCACATTAATTTTAATTCCAAAAACAAAGGATAGCATCATGTTGTCTCCCTTCCCAAGTTTATTTAAAAACAAATGGAAAAATGCATGGAAATAAGTAGGAAAGATACAAAAACATATTAACTTCATGAATGACATCAAGAATCTTGCAATGAAAAATGATATGAACATGTTGCATGAAGATGAACATAGATAATACATTCAAACAAACAAATGACATTTTGCAAGGAAAAAATGGAAAAATGCATGGAAATAAGTAGGAAAGATACAAAAACATATTAACTTCTTGAATGACATCAAGAATCTTGCAATGAAAAATGATATGAACATGTTTAAACAAGGAAAAACATGCTAGAATTTTCAAGATGACATTTTTATTTTATGAAACCTGCCAAGATGCAAGAAAATGGATGAATATGCTTAATACATTCTAGGGTGAACATTTAAGTATGAGTTGAACATATGAAGATGGATAAAATATAATGAAACATACATGAACAGGGAGTGTTGTAAAGGTGAAAATAAAACATGGCATGTTTGATTATCCAAGCAACATCAAGGCATTAAGAGGATCATCAAAATCTTAGGACTACCACATTTAAGGCCATAATATGCAAAATGATCTTGAAAGGGTCATGGTAATATAAAAAGGGTCACTAGGATGATGTAAATGCTAAAAAATAAGAAAATAAATAAAGCAACAAGAGGAAATATACAAAACCTTTAAGCTTTCACCTTTTTCTTTGAGTAACAACTTTCGACTCACCTTCTTCCTTCTTTAGATGTTGATTAGCAAGAAAGTGATTCAAGGAAGGGTTTTTTAGTATGATGTTGATGGAAGGGAGTTTTGAGAGTAATGATGAATTGGAAAAAAGGGTTTGAAAGGGTTTTTTAAAGAGCTACCAAAATAAAGAAGGGTTTTTGGTTTTTTGATGGCTGAGGACTATTTAGAGAATGTATGAAAGTGAGCATTTTTTACTGAGAATGTGTTTATGTAGTGTGTAGCTTTTTGTGTTATCTGTGTGTGTCTCTTATCTGAGCCAAAGTTGGCATATATAGCCATGTGAATATGAAGAGAAAAATGCAAAAAACAAAGGTATTATGGGGTTTGGTGAATTTACCTCATGCAAGGATGAGATAGTATGCTTAGTGCCATGCAAAGTCATTGGTTTGCTCAGCAAAAACAGTTGATTAGGGCCATTTTATGCAGCTGGGCATTGAGAAAAATTAATCTTACCCTTGAGCAGCTTGCATAATATCATAAAATGTCCCGTGTCATGGCTATTTTAGCCTAAAAAATTTGTTCAAATCTAATCACAAGTCTAAAGTTGAAGCCTAGTATGAATTTTGATGATTTTGGTGCAAAAAACATATTTAAGTCGAATTTCCGAGTCAATGGTGCAAAGGCTAAAAAATGGTTCAAACTAGTTAAAAATGCCTTGTGTATCGATACAAAGCATTTTGTATCGATACAAAAGGCAAATTGTTCCCACTAATATTGATATAATGAAGTTTGTGTCGATACCAAAAACAAAAAAAAATGTTCTTAGTCTCAAAATTCAGAGACCTGTATTGATACCACAAAGACCTGCATCGATACTCATGCTTGTGTATCGATACATTTGGCCAAAAATCATGATTTTAGCTACAGTCAAGGCTTGCATTGATACAAACATGATAAGTATTAATACCAGATCTTAGGTATCGATACCAAACCCTCTTATATCAATACTAGATGTGAAAATTTGAATTTTTAGTGATGTGAAAGCTTAGTATCAATACCTATGCACTAATGTGACTTGCACATACCTTAGGTTCTCTGAAACCTCACTTTGGTCGAAAATAATGAGAAATTGACCTATGCTCACATGACTCTAAGGATGCCCATAATAATGACTTTCGATGCCTCGGATGATGGCTTGGACAAAATGAGGTGTCTTCAGCTATCATATACAAAATATATGAATTAATCTTAAAACATGTCTGATTATGAAAACTCTATTTCCTACTTTGATAATATCAAATTATTCCTTGCAATCTTTGTTCCATTAATCTAGCTTTCCATAATTATGGCATGTCTCTTTATTATTTCATTTATCTTTCTTCATAAGAAAGTATGGTAACAATACATGGATCATGATCCATGATCTATCTAACATGCTCATGTCCTGAAATGCATCCTATTATATGAGGCTTGGTTAGGTTGCCTATGGACATCTTGCTTAGGAAAATTTCTTAGGGATGTCATGCTTGTCATCATGATTATCCTTGTTTAAGTATCCCTAAGGTTTCAAACTGTTTCATAAGCATTAATTGCCACTTGTTCCTTTTAGAGTTCAAGCACCATATTAGCCATCATAACAATATGGCTAGATCAAGGTCATCTATATGAACTTGATAAGCTGCCCTTATCCTAGTGGGCTTCTTGATATACCATTCTACATTAAGACAATGTTAATACTATGTGACTAGATAATAGAGTTTAGCCTATTAATTTATTTTTATCATGTATACTATGGAATGAGAGGTTCAAAGTCATTTTACTCGTTAATATCATTTATGAATAAAAAACATATATACTGTCAATTGCATGAATAAGTAATCATTAAGTCAAGTTTTAATACTTTAATGATTATTCTCATTATTTTGTCAAAATCATAGCCCTCAACCATAATATGAGAAATTCAACATTTACACTTCTTAATGGGCTAGTACCTTTTTCATCACTATGTGACCTTGAGTCGCTTAACAAACCATGTAGAATTAGTTGAGTAGTTAACTTAACTCACTAGTTACATCTCTATGCAACTTCTAGATCAGCTAGATGACAACTCTTTGGCTAGATATATCATATGGATTTCACTTAACCACCGCCTCTAAAACCACGTGGTCAAGTTGTACACTTGTAGACAACATAGTCTTAGCTAAGTAAGATGCACTATTAATAACTCAAGCAGTTCAAATGGCAAGGACCTTGAGTGACTCAACAAATCTACCATTTTCATAACTCAAGTATCTTGTTATGAGTAATGGAAGGTGACTAATAATTCTTAGGTATGGACTCAATGTTTTACGAGGGATTTTTAATTAATTAATATTCAGGTCTCATTGATTTATGTTTGATTACATGGTTTTGGCATTCATTTCATCATATATATATATATATATCATATATATATATAAATAAAATAAATCTAACATATACAATCTACTAGGATGATTATGGACTTTAAACTAAACTAGTTTCCTTGAGCTATTAGGAAACTAGGTAGTCAACTTCTGAGGGATACCATACTTATAGTTTGCAAGTTTTGATATTGATCTCCTTGTTCTTTATCTTGGCCCCATATTTTTACTTCTTGGAATTTACAAAATTCCTTAATTCTAGCGGTTGGTATATGCCTTAAAGCCAATTGGCTCATATAAGGCATATAGATAAGTTAATAATGCAAACAATCACTTTAGTTAGTGATTCAAGATCTTCCTTCATGTTAGTGGTGTAATTGACACTCATGCAAATGCTAATTAGATAAGAAACATGAAACATAATGGCCGTGCTAAGTTAGTAATGAGTTATGGCAATAAGATCTTTATTCCAAAGCCGTGTTTCTAAAATCATTCCTAGTTATCATATTGTCAAGGTAGGGCATTGGCAATGCACAAAGTATAGCGTATGCTAAGCCTCCACGCATTTGGTGCATGCAACTTTTTAACATCATAGAAGTTAAAGTATAGAGATACTTAGGGATAGCACACGGGTGCTTATTTTGTAGAAACAAGTTCACTAAACATGGCTCGTATCAAAAGTCCATTTTTTATAAGTCACTCAAGTGTCTATGGCATATGTTCTCATGTGCCAGTCATGTATATTGCTTCTTAGACTTGTGATACTAGGTCATCTTGTATAAAGAGTGCCATGCTTTGATTCTATCACAAACAGATCCATAATAGATGGATGCATATGGAAGGATGTTTTTGGTATGGCATGAACCATATGAAGTAAATAAGTGATCCAAAGAGGATTCATAACTCTTACTGACATTAGAGATATACCCCATTTGTTCTTGGCTTTGGTTAGCTTGATAAAGTTGCTGGCCAATGCGTGATGAATTTAGGAGAAATTGTTTGTCAAAATTAATAAGTTTAACTGATAGTTGCAAGAACTAAGATGGATTGATGCATGAGTAGACAATTTACCATGCTAATGGTCTTTCCAAGATATCTGATGAAAGGATAGAAGGACACTAAGAGGCTGGTTACTGAAAGGTTTCTCTAAGGTCATATTGACTCTTCAACATTTAGGTAGTCTAATAGGTTGCTAGATCCTGCTCTTGATCTATGAATGTAATTAATGAGATTAATCATATTCATTTCCAATATATTGAGAACCTAACGGGTCAAACAAAATAAGATGATCTGTTAGATTAAAATCTGGATTTAATTAAGTATGACTTAATCAAATAAAAGGTAAAATGAGAATGTCTTAATGGACTAAGTTGAATTATATAATTTAAGACATAAATTAGATTTATGAAATGTAATTAGAGATGTCTTAATATGGCAATAAAGATAAGAATGCCTTATCGAGAAAATGTTTATTTATAGACATAGTTTTAGGGATAATATTAAATAAAGCCAAATAATTATATTTGGAAAAGTGAATAAATTATTTGATTATTATTTAATTAATTATTTAATATTATTTATATGAAGTAAAAATTATTTTACTTGGTTTAGAAAATTTAATTATGAATTAAATTATCTAACATCTAAATTAAAAGGTTAGGCTAAAAGCCCTAATTATCAAGTTAAGGGAGTCTAGTTGTGAACTACTCAAGTTGGGCTTTCTAGTGGGCTAGGAACATGAAATAGCTATCCTTGGTGTGTTCTTGGCCTAAAATATTTATAAGTTACTAATAAGGCCTAATCTTGGATAAGCTAAATAAAATAGTTTTAATTGGACTCCAAGAAATACTCCAAAGTGGCACCAACAATAAAGGGTGACTTAATGGGTAAGTCTGACCCCTTAGTCAAGCCTTACTTAGCCCAAGATGTATTAATTACATTACTAAGGCCTTTTGGCAAAATGAATCATCCTGAAAAACCCTAGATGCAACCTCTTTACTTCCTTAAGGGGTTGGTGCAATCCTATGAACTTCCTTAAGTGTGTCTTAGCATAAACATGGTTTTTGAGTGATCTAAAATTATTTCTGGTCATAACAAAGAAAATCAATTTTTTATTCTAAAGGAATCCAAAATAAAAAATTAGGATTTTTGGATTCATTTACTGGGATCTGCGTAAAATAGCTACTTCTTTACGGAGTTATTTTTTTCTTCCTCTTAGCACAATAAGGGTGGGAATTGTTCTCAGATCATTTCAAAATCTAATCCTATTGGCCATATATCTTTTGATTGAAGCTTGAGAAGCCTTTTGGCTAGTAGTGAAAATCCATTGGACCTCATGAAGGGTCTAATAGGCATTTGTATGGATCACCATTAAAGGAAAGACACTTTACTACTTGTGACCTCCGAAAGAGATCAAAGTAATCAAGCAATGGTGTGTTTGTGCAGAGATCGGCAGACCTAGAGTTATGAGTTTGTTAATAGGTATGATTTCTCTTAAATCTATGTTTTAACTACTATTCGATCACATATATATCTCTACCTCAGATCTTGAGAAAATTTGGGTACTTCTTTGTTTACTTTCCATTGTGTTTGATTAATTTTGATTAAATTTTTATGCCTATATCGATATACATGAGCCCATGATTTCCATTTCAGTGCTATTAGAGCCTATGGTTTATAGATTACATGTGGTCTAACATGTTGGTTTCTGGTGATAATCAATATGATTGATTTCGTAATTTTCATTTTGGCAAAATTCTTAAAAAGATATTTTTAATTAATTTTTTAAATCTGGACAGCAGGTAATTTTTGGCTTTAATCATGTTTTAAGTTTTTAAATAATTAATTAAAATTGTTTTAAGTAATTCAAATTAAAGTCTTAACATGTCTTAAGCTTTCCACGTTGTTTCAACATTATTTTGATTCATTTTTTGAATTAAAAATTAGAAAAATTGTTTCTTTTTTATTTTTAATTCTCTAGCATGTTGATCCATATTTATTATCAACAGTAATTAGTTTAAAATATGTTTATTCTAATTAAATTGATATTAGAGTCATCTATCAACATTTTGGTATTGATTGTCGCTAGGATGACACCGTTTTAATGTTTCGATGGTGCTAAAATTTTCAACAACTATTATTGCGACTTTTTCCTTGTTTGTCCTCCTGAAAGTGTTGTGAATTGATCATAATACTTGCTGGAAAATTATGTTAAAATCAAAGTTGTAAAAATTTCAATTCGGCCGATATCGAGTACATTAAATGCATTTGATTTGTGCGGCACTTCATCTTCACTCTTGGTACCTTGGTGTAGCATCCATGGCAACATGATTTTTTCCAAATTTGCTGTATTTTTAGAGCTTTAGTGGGAGGAATATGATAGAATTTGAGTTAGACGAGGATAAGTTGAATAGGAAGCATGATGGGAATTAATTCTTAGTGAGACTAGGAAACCTAATAGGCCATTTTTTCCTATTGGGAGTAGGATTCTTGAAATTTTAAGTATGATATGCTCAAATCAAGATAATCCAAAAACTAATTAAAAATAAAATATTTGCTAAATGTTAGCAAAATGTTGGCACAATCACCTTCTTAAGGGGTTAAGTTCCATCAAGATTCCTAATATTAATCGAACATATAATTATCTAATTACATTAATTTTTTAAAATTTTTTAAGATATGAATTGGATAATATAAATGGAACTAAATTCAATTAAATTATTTAATTAAAAAATATATTTAATTTAAATGATTAATTCTAATTTGATTAGGATTTATTCTATTGTGATTAGAATAAATGTTAATCATCTAAGAAAATTGTTTTCTTAATTAAATTAAAAATTGATCAATTACTAAGACTTAAAAAAATTTGGAAAACAAATTTCCTGAATGGTTTAGGAAATATTACACGTTAAATAGTTGGTCCAAATTAAGACAAAGTTATGTAAAAGTTAGATAATGTCCTAATTAAGATAAACAACTTAAATGTTAGCTAATGTTCAATTTAATGTCTTAAAATAGATTTTGTTAAAACGAGTTTCCTAAAATGGATGGTTTGCCCAAATTAAGACAAAGTTATCTAAAAGTTTGGTAATGTCCTAGTTCAAACAAACAACCTAAAAGTTAAATGATGTTCAATTGAAGGTAATCTTCCTAAAAGTTAGGAATTTAATTAAAAATATTTTAATTAAAGAACTGAAATTACTAAATAATTTGATAAATCATCTCAAGTAGTTTTATAAGGTTTATGTAAATTACACACAAGATCACCAATTGATATTGGCTATGCTTATTTTTTTCATATTTATAATATGATTACATTAGCATAAGGATGATTATAGACTAGACCTTAGTATGACTAGGTTATGGATGGTTAATTTTTTCTTTAGGTATGTATTCTATAAATAGGGTCTAGAAACCTTACTTCTCTTCTAATTTTGGGCTATAAATTCAATTTGGATTGTAATTCAAAGTTTCTTACAGAGATATGTAATTGTCACATAGAACTTCTAGATTTAGAGATAGGTTAAGATTAAAATTTATGTAAATCCAAGATGTAAAGAAGATGGCACTAAGAAAAAAGAACCAAGGAGATCATCTTTAAGACTTACAAAGACCTAGTATGATATCCCTAAGAATTTTACCAACTAGTTTCCTACTGGCTCAAAGAAACTAGATAGATTAAGTCCATAATCATCATAGTAGATTGGATGTGTTAGATTAATTTTTAAATTTATATATATGTGATATTTGATTGAATAAATGCTTAGCTTGCTTATGAAAAAAAGCAATGAGACCTAAGATAAATGATTAAAAATCCTTCTTAAAATATTGAGTCCATGCCTAAGCATGATTAGTTACCTTCTATTATTTATAACAAGATACCCACGTTCTGATCGTAGGTGATTTATTGAGTCATTTAAGGTCCCTTTCACCTAAACTACTTGAGTTATGAATAATGAGTATCACCATGTACCCCTTTTTTTTTCTCTTTGGATGATTTAAAGTGGGCACATATGACTTAAAAGGTATATATGGTGGTGTGGTTGAGCCTTTGGGTTATCCTTTGATCAAGATTTAAATTACACATAGTAATATGAAAGGGAGAAAGACATCCAGACAAATCGCCCATCTAACTAGTCTTGAAAGGTTACCATTAAGTAATTATAAATTTGGAGTCACCACCGATCATTTTGGGCTAGGCATAATTAGATTCCTATCGAAAACAATATTCCAAAATTCAAAATGTTGATTTCAAGGACCACAAGGTCCAGAGATTTGTTGGTTGGGTTTAGAAGTTGGTTACATGCGGGAAAGGATTAGCACCCTAAGACACCCAAAATCGATACCAACTAATATCTTGCTTAGTTTTGGTCAAATCAGTTCCTTTTAGTCATTACTTACATATAATCCCCTTTAATGCATGAACTTTTCTGGAAACTGTAAATCTGGGTTATAATAGAAAATTTTGTGCCACTTATGAGCCGTGGAGGAGCATCGAGATTTTTGATGAAAAATTTTGAATTAAATGTTAAAAATTCAAATGTTCCTTGTTAGGTGCTGGAGAGATACTGACATAAAACATTATCTTGCAGAATTTTTTCTTAAATAATTTTTAAATATGAATACATGATGGTCACTATGAAAAAAGGAAACATGTTAGATGAAAAAAGGAAAAAATAATGTCAAAAAAAATCACACACAAAAGAATGCAAAAAGGAAGTGCGATCCGAATGTTTCTCATAATTACTTTTGTTCATTGAAGAATGACCGAAATGATAATTTGGAGATGTATTGGATATAGTGGTAATTTGAGGGACGAAAAAAGGTTTTAATCGAAACAATCCTAGATATCCAAAAGAGAGAAAATGTTTAGATTTTAAGGTAAAAGCAGGGTTAGAGTACCCCCTCGGAGAAGTGGGGTTAGTGTATTCCCCAAGAATAAAAATTTTTGATGATTTTAAAGAATAGTTAGGAACTTTCAATAAATTCAGGAGCATAAATTCAAGTTTTTTTAATGTCAAAACGAGGTTGGAGTATTCACTTGGATTGGTGGGGTTAGATTATCCCCAAGAATGAAAAATTTTGATAGAATGAAAATATTTGGTAATTTATAATAATCAAGAATCTTAAATAAATTCGATAAAGAAAGTTCCAATTATTTAGTGGAGAATAGTGTTGGAGTATCCTATAGGAAAGATAGGGTTGGAGTATCCTCAAAAATGAAAATTTTTAATGATTTAAAAGAAAAAAATGATATTTATTTTATTTTATTTTATTTTATTTTATTTTTGAAAGGTATTTTGAAGATGGGAAATCAAGGATTTGAATAAAATATATTTTGTCTTAAGCCTTGGTCTGAGACTAAAGGACTTGTGTTATGGGGGAGCCAATCGGATGCATGTTGAGAAATTCGAACATCTCCATGATGGCAATTCGGGAGAGAGGTTAATTTTAGTTCTTAAAAAAATAGGGGATAGCATCGCATCGTCTCCCTTTTCGAACCCAAAGGCTTTTAGGGGTATGCAAAATACCATTAGAAAGGTAATACGATGAAGACTAATATAAAAATTTTTCAAAAATCCTAGAAAATCACTTTGTAAGCATAATTAATTTTTAAAGTTAGGCCTGTTTCGATACTAACAGTATGGACAAGGGAAAGGGCATGATGGACTTTGAAAAATCATTTTGGACTGATCTAAATCATTAAATCATAAACAATACCTTTCTGAAAGAGAATCTTGCAAACTTTCTGGGCAAAATATTTAGATAATATACAAAAATCATATAATGGGCCTAAATGGCCCAAACAAAATTTAATACATTGGTTCCAAGGGTTACAGACAGTAAGGTTTAAAAAATCATAATTACTTTATCTGGGATGATTTGAGAGCAAACAAGACACCTTTGAAAAGAAAACTAGATGCACTTTACAGGAAAAATATCAGTAAATTCTAGAGAAATTTATTTATGGTTTGAAAACAATTTTTCAAATCCAAACTATGGTGCTGCTAGAGTAAAAACAAGGATTATTTGATTTTTTGATGTTTTCTGGGGGGCCAAACTTGAGCGACGGTGTCGGAATGTTTGTGACATAGAGAAAAGAGTGACATAGGCATCATGAGCTCATTCCATAATCTTGGATTAGTTTGGGATGATGAAACAACTCATTAACCATGCCACAGGTGAAGGTGTTAAGCTCAAGATCAAGGCTTATTATTTCTTTTATCAACTAAAGGGTTATTTTAGTTTGAAAAATAGGAACTTGTTTCACCATGAATCCAAACCTAAAATGTTTGATTTATCCTTAAGATTGGAAGACCAATTTTGTGAAAACATTAAATCCATACTAGTCTCGCATAGACTTGGATATTTTCTTTTTGATATCAAATTTTTGTTACAAACAAGGAAACACTTGTGACAAAAAAATATTATGAACATAATGCAATATACGTAATGAAGAACATGAACAACACATTCAAACGAGCAAGAGATGACATTTTAACATAGAAAAGATGATAAAAATGTAAGAAGATGGCAAACAATATGCATGGAGATGACATCAAAAATCATGTTATGGGAGGTGATATGATCATATTTAAGCAAAGAAGAACATGTTAGAATTTTCAAGACAACAATTTTATGCCAGGACACCCATCAAAATGTAAGGGAATACATGAATATGTATGTTAGAATAAAGATTCAAGAATGTGTTAAGCATTGGATGGTGGGCAAAATATATCAAAGATGCATGGACAGGGGAAGTTTTAATGGCAAAAATAATGAAAAGCATGTTTGGCCACTCAAACACTATTAAAGCATTAAAAGGATCATCAAGGCTCTAAAACTACCACAACCAGGATCGCAACAATGCATCAGAGCCCTAGAATGGTCATGGCACCATGAATGGCTCACTAAAATGATGGAAATGATAAAAGATAAAATAAATGGAGAAAACTAGAGATAATATACCAAAAAGCCTTAAACTTTCCTCTTTACTTAGAGTAGTGACTCAAAACTTTGTTTCTTCCCTCACTTTGCTATTGTTTAGCAGGAAAATGATGCAAAGAAGCAGCTTTCCTGGTTATAATGTTGATAGAAAAGGTTTTTAAGGATGAATGTATGTGAAAAGGTTGAGTTTTAGTGGTTTCTATTATGGGTTTACAGGAATTATGGGAATGAAGATTTTGGCTGAGGGACAGAGGTTAATAAAGTAGTGTTTTAGGAGTGTTTTTGGGTCTGGAGGTCACTAGAGGTTGTTTTTGGAGATCGGTGAGAACAATGATGATCTTTAAAGGTTGCTCCCCCCTCCTTTTTGCTGAACCAAGATTGACTCCTTTATATGGAGTGTGTTCAGTCAATATTTTTGAGCCAAAAGTGATGAGCCTTATAAGAATATAACTCAATGGAAATAGGTCTTTAATGATTCAAAACAAAAATAGAAGAAAATAAAAAGATTTGAAATCTGGAAGTTGGAAGGATGAAAGGAAATTATTCTTGATTGATTGATAAGAATCCCCGCCACAATCAACACAAGGGTTGGATACCACTTTTAAGGATAAAAAACCTAAAAGATAAGTCTCACAAACTCGCCACCAAGAAGACTTTGATAAGAGAAAAGAACTAAAAATAATTAGCTACTTTATTAATCAACTCTGAATGCCTAAAAAACAAGCATAAGGTCTCCTATTTATAATAGAAAACATGGCCAAAGGCCTTTACAAGAAAAGGAAACTAAATCCTAAATAATTAATTAAGATATTGCTTGCCCATAAAGAAAGTAAAACCTTCCTAAAATAAAATAGTCAATGGAATTAATTTCCTTGCAAGTTAAGGAATTAAAACCTTCATAAAATAAAAACTGAAAACCTTGGAGATTAAGTAATAATCAGCATACCAAAACTTTTCTAATTTGGATGATACTGACCTTCTTGCTTTAAGAAGACTTCTACAATCTTCAAGGATCTTTCTTACCAAGCACATGATAGACCAAGTTCATTCCTTTAACCCTTGTGCCACATCATGGTTGGCTTATCATTAGAGACCTATTTCCATTGCGTTATATTTTTATAAGGCTCATCATTATTGGTATCATTGGCTATTTGGGCTTTAAAATTTTGTTTAAGTCCAATCATGAGCCCATGGTAGAGGCTTGGTATGAATTATGATGATTTTTAGTGCAATGTGTTTGAATTGGATTTTCAAAAGATGAAAAATGGCTTGAACTAGGCAAAAATACCTTGGTGTATTAAGACAAAACATTTTGTATCAATACAAAAGGCAACTTTTATCCATGAGTACCGATACACCTTTAATAGTGACCTTTGATACCTCATTTTTACATTTTTTTCTTTAATACAACTTTTAGGCATTTTAGACCTTCCTAAAAAATTTTTTTGCCTGGCACCATGTTGCCTAATAGTGCTTGGTAAAATGACACCCAATACTTATCCCCATTTTTCTTTCTTTTTTCTTGATTTTATTACCTTTTAATTACATCCTAGGATGCCAAAAATTGGCATGGACAAAATAAGGTATTTATAATGGGTCCTACTCAATTATTACTGTATGGTTTAGATGTGTCACACTTAACCATATGAATTTAGTGGTGATGGTTAGGTGCAGTGCATGTGATGCTTTTAGGTAAAGAGTTACCACCTAACTGATCTAGGAGTTGCATAAAGATGCAACTAGTAAACGAAGCTACCCACCTGGTTAGTTTTTAAATGATTTGTTAAGTTTTTCAAGGCATATAAAGGTGAAAAGGGTGCATGGCTCATTAAGAAGATTCAAACATTAAACTACTAAGATTATGGTTGAAGGCTATAATCTCAATAAAATATGAGGACAATCATTGAAGTTGTAAAACCTTACTTAATGGTTAAAATTGCAAATTATTAACAACAAAATGTTTCGGTTCATAATGGATAAAAGACAATGACTAAAAAACTATCACTAAATTAGCATACATGATGTTTGTAAGTTTTAATGGGCCGAACTCTATTAACTAGTCTCGCATTGAAAGTTATGTTCAAGTGTGACATATTCAAACCATACAACAATAGTTTAGTAAGACCCATTATTCATAACTCAAGCAATTTGGGTAGATAGACCTTGAGCCACTGAACAAATCACCCACAGTCTGAACTTGTGTATCTTGTTATGACTAATAGAAGGTGTCTAATAATGCTTAGGTGTAGACTTAATATTTAACGAGGGATTTCTTTAATTAAATATTATTTAAGTCTCATTGATTTGCTTTTGATTGCATGGCATTGGCATTTATTAAATCATACATATATATCACATATATATAAATAAGCAAAATAAATCTATCATATGAAATCTACTAGGATGATTATGGACTTTCATCTAAACTAGTTTTCTTGAGCCATTAGGGAACTCGGTGGTCAATATCCTAGGGATACAAATCACATAACACATAAGTCTTCATGGTAATCTCCTTGGACTTTATCTTAGTGCCATCTTTTTTGTATCTAAGAATTTATAAGTTCTCTAGTACTATCATAATCCTAGATCTCTAACGATGTAATAATTACATGAGTTGAAGAAACCTTGAGGTACATTTGAGGGGAGTAAGGTGAGAAAAGAATTTTACAACTTTGGATAATAAGAGACAGGGCAAGGTTTGTAGACCTTATTTATAAAAATAAATACCATAAAAATAAATACCAAAAGAAATAAAATTAACCATCCACAACCTAGTAACATACATGTATGGCTAAAATCATATGGTTATCACATGTATTCTTTGCATAAATATAGGTAAAACTATTTTAAAATATTTATGGAAGTATCTATCAGAATTGGTCATAGAGTTAAAATGTTTTTAACCAAGTTCCTAGCTTCTAAGAAGTTTATCTCAAAGTGAACATTGCCTAACTTTTAGGTGATTTCTTTCAACTAGCACAAGTTCTTGTAATTAAATTCTTACCTAGGTTTCCAAAATTAACATCTTTAAAATTAAAATAAAGATAATTTATTTAATTAGAATTTTAATAAAATGAGTTTCCATATTTTAATTTTTTAAGCTTGTCTATTTAAAGAAAACTTGATAACTCGAAACTCTTTTATTAATCCTAACTTTTAGAACTCTTATCTATTAGATAACTCTTCTAATTCAATTGAAACTCTATCCATAGTTTAAGGAATCTAATTCTTCATTTTAAGGAATTTTACTCCCACTAGAAAACTAGTTTCAATAGAAGTAGGATTCTACCATGTACTATTATCACCATAAGCAATCTTTTTGGCCATGCTAATGGCCTTTAATCACTATCATTGGAGGTTGTTTGGAGGCTTTTTGAGGTGATAAAAATTTACTTGGCTGTTGCCAAGAACTGATCCATGGCAACAACATGGGAACTATTTTCCATCTCTATTGCATGGCTTAGGCCATCCTGAGATGGGCATCACCTTACTACAAAAACTAGCAACTAAAACCATCCAATAATCAAATATTCATCAATTAACTTGCTGTCTAAAACGCAACAAATCTATGGAACATTTCCATAAAGATTTCAAGGTGCATTAGATGCAAGAACTCATCAAAACTTACTCGATAAATTTCATCTCTGAGATTTCATTACAATTAATCCAAGATTGATTTTTGTTGTGTCAAAACATGTGTAAATAAATTAAAATTAATTTTATACATATTATCTGATGAAAACAGAATACAAAAATCAATTTTTACAACAAAGAAATTATTACAAAAATTAGACAATGAAATCGCAATACTTGGTGTAAACACCTTTAGGTTTCAATTGTTTAATGTGTATTCAATCCAAATTGATGCAAAACATTTTTTTATCAATTATTAAACCCTTAAATATTGATTAATAAAAATCTCAAGTATGCTGTCTAGAATTAACAAAATTTATAAAAAATTATTTATAGCCTAAAACTCATAAATCAACATGTGAAATTAATATATCAGTCACCATGATTTAGCCTATACTTACAACATGTAATCCACAACCTATAGGCTTTGATACCACTTGAAGGGATTCATATCTCATAAAATCTTACCTCATACATATCTATGATATTAAAAATCAATCAAATATAAAGAAAAAAGCAGCAAAAATAAGAAACATAGAAATAACTGAACTTTCTTACGGATCTTTAGGAAAGGACTTTCATATGGTAAATTTTAAAATTTTAATTCAAGAAGTAAACATCCATATGATTAAAAGTTACAACAATTTTAGATGTCAAAATCTAAAACAAGAAAAATTAAAAAGATTCCAAAAACTTGGTTTCTTGAAAAATTATTGAAGATCACAAGCAACAAAGCATCCTACCTTTAACGATTATCCACACAGGTACTCTATTAGAACCTTCTTGAGGCCTAATGGTTCTTTAGTGCTAGGTGGAAGGGTTGTTAGCCTTAATCAAAGGGTAACTAATATTCTTGAATTGACCAACAACCAATAAGAATGAAGGAATCAAGATTAAGCCAATTACCATGGTCCTTAGAGAGGTGGCACAATCTTTAAGGTTTTATGTAGGTGGGAATATTATTTGAGAAAACTAATTTTCTCTTCTTCATAAAATATATTCTTAGCAATCTCCTATCTCATAATTAGGTTAAAAACTCATACAAATCCTTTAGGCCATCGTATATGTATATATATACTAACTCAATCCCACTTCTAGTTGGATTTAGAATAGAAAAGTTTTGACCTAGTTAAAACTCCCAAAAACAAGTTAAAATTTTTTCCTTGTTTTGGGGTTAATTAAATGATTAGCCAACCTTTTCATGCTTGGTCAAATTCCCTTTAGTATTGGGCCCCAAAATATGGCTCAACAAACTTAGACCAATTTCTGGCTTGATGCAATATAAGGGTTTTTGGGCTTGGGTGTTTCCTTAAAGTTAATTCAATTCTTTAAATTCTTTATTTATCTAAATAAATTTATTTAAGGAATAAAATTATCAAATAATTATAAAAATTAAATAAATAAGTTGGAAACACAAATTTCACTAGTATACACACATCACTATGGATTTTATCACTATAAAGTCTTTAATTTAGTTAAAACTATTTTTAACTTAATTTTGATATTATTTAATATTACTTATCTAATAATTAATATTACAATAATATTCCAAAGGATAATAAATAAATTAATGAGATAGAAAATTTGATTCTCAATCAAATTCGTGTCTAGCTAAAATCCCATTTTAATGAGAACTATTGTTTATCCACCTTTATACATTATGCCTTAATTTAGATACTATTTTAATAAGACTATTTCACTTTTCATGTCCTAATTAGGCAATAAAATCTATATTTCATAAATCTAATTTTGTCTTATATAATTAAACTATTTAATTAAGTCCTCCATTCAAAATTACCTTTTATTTAATTAAATCATAATTAAATCTAGAATACAATTCAATGAATCTACCTTATTGATTGTGACCCATCAGGTTCCCAACACGTTGGCAATGAATACAATTAATTATATCCATAGATCAAAAGTGAGATTTAGCAACTTGTTATGACCATCGAAATGTTGAAAAGTCAATGTGACCTTGTCAAAACCTTTTAGTAACCAGCCTATTAGTATAGTAAGGTTTTTTCACCATATATCCCGGATTTAGCATGTTCATGGTTCAATGTTTACTTATGCTTTAATCCATGTCAGATCTTACAACTTATGGTTAATGTTCATGAATATACAAAGAATGAATTCCTGATAATTCACTATACTTTAGCCAGAGACTTTAATCCAATAAACTATAGTCAAGATCATTTGGGATATATCTCTAGCTATCACTAGGAGTGGTGAATCATCTCCAGATTACTCATCCATCCACCATATGATTCATGCTATACCTAAACCATCCAGCCATAAGCATCCATTTATTATGGAACTGTTCATGATAAAATCAAAGTATAAAACTCCTCATCCGAGAAAACCTAGTATCATTAGTCTAGGGACTATTATACATGACTAGCACATAAGAACATCTTCCATAGAAACTTGTGTGACTTATACCAAATAAAGTTCTCATTCAGGACACGTTCAATGAACTTGTTTCCATAAAACAAGCATCTCCATGCCATCTTTAGTATCTCACATACTTTAGCTTATGAGATCAGTTGATTACTTCCTAAGTAAGAAGGCATAATATAAGTTGGTATCTGAGCATTGCCAATGCCTCATCTTGACAATATAATGATCAAGAATGTTTTTAAAGAACTAGGTTTTGATACATAAGAGTCTTATAATTGCAACTCATTACAATTTCTTTTCAAGGCCTTTTAAAGTTCTATGGGCTTCATCTAATTAGTATTTGCGTAATTGACAATTTTTACTAAAACTATTAACGTGTATGCAGTTAATTAATGATGTATCCCAAGTCTGAATTCGATTGGTTCAAGGGCATACACTAACAATATAGCTAACTTCACATGGTGATCACATGCATTCCATGCATAAAAATAAATAAAACAACATTTAAAATATTTATCAAAGCATTTATAAGAATCGACCACGTTAGTTAAAGCATTTTTAACCAAGTTCCTAACTTTTAGAAAATTTGTCTTAAAACAGACACCACCAATTTTTAGGTGATTTGTCTCTGTTAGGACAAATTTCTTTAATTTCATGCTCATTAGGTTTCCAAATTTGACATTTTAAGAGTCAAAATTATGATAACTTATTTAAATAAACAATTTAGGAAAAATAGTTTCCAAATTTTAATCCTTTTATAAATATTTCTATTTTAGGAAACTACTTTATCTTAAAACATTTTAGTTTGCAAAGCCAATCCTAAATTTTAGGAATCTAATCCATTACATAACTCTTATCTATTACAACTAGAATTCATCCAAAAAAATTAGGACATAGATTTCTAATTTTTAGGAATTTCACTCCCACTAGAAAACTAGTTCCAACAAAAGTTGTACTCTAATGCTTAGTGTCCTCGATTTAGGTGATCTTTTTGGCTAGGAGAATGGCCTTTACTACCACTATTAGAGGGTGTTTAGGGGTTATTTTTAATTTTTGGAAAATTCAATATGTGCTGCCAAAGATCAATCCATAGCAGTAATTGAAACGGCAACAATTTGCCATTCATAAGCACAGTTTTGAGTAAACTGAGTGAGGTAGCATTTTTTGTAAATTTCAACAAACAAAGTCAATTGGTAAATCAACTCACATTCAGTTCACTTGCTGTCCTAAGATGTAGCAAATCCATGAAACGTTTCCACAAAGATTACATGGCGCATAGGCACAAAAACTCCTCCAGGTTTACTGGAAGAATTCTAGATTTTAGATTTTTGCTCACTAAGCTCAAGATTAGTTTTCTTTGTGTCAAAACAAGTGTAAATCAATTTTCATTAATTTTTATAAATATTTTATGATAAAACCAGAATATAAAATTTTATGAAATCAATTTTGTACAAGAAAGACAATGATGGAAAAAATCAAGCTTTAAATCATATGCATGGTAGGTTAAACAATAATAGTTTTTAATGTCTCAATGTGTATTCAATCCAAATTGATTGAAAACAATTTTTATCAACTATTAAACCTCTTAATCTTGATTAACACACATCTTAGGAATGTTGTCTAGAATTAAGAAAATTTATAAAAATTATTTTACAAAGGTTTTGGCCTAAAACTTGTAGATTAATGCATGTGACATCAAGATGTCAATCACCATGACTTGCCTATACTTGCGACACCTAATCCATAACCTATTGGATCTAATACAGTTGAGGGAATCATATCTTGGTTGAATTCAGCCTTATGCATATATTAAATTTCAAAAGCACTTAAAATAAATAAAATAAGCAATAGAAAACATGAACATAGAAACAGCTAGGCTTCCTTGTGGATCTTTAGGGAGGGACTTACATGTATTAAACTATGATTTTTTAAAATTAAAACACCCATATGATTAGAGATTCCTTGACTGTTAAATATTGTAGTCTAAGTTAAAATAATTCTGAAAGATCACTAGTGGGTATGGTTGAGGCTTATTGAAAGGATCTCTGAGACCATAAGCAGCACATGCATCTTGCCTTTAATGGTGCTCCATACAAATGGTAGTTCAAACTTTTTTTCAGCCTTATAGTTCTCTAGTGCTAACCAAAGGCTTATTAGGCCTTAACCAAAAGGTAGAAAGGTAGCCGCTTTCAATTTCACCCAACCAAGAACAATTCAAGAACACTATTACATTTTTTATTTAGTTCAACCTCTTCTTGTTTTTTCTTTTTGTCTTGAAAATCTTGAGGCAAAACTTTCTTAACTATTATATATAACTTAAATCATACTTTAACTTAGATCCTTAATAATGTTTCTCCTTTTAAACATTTATTTATAAGACTTAAGTATTCTACCCTTAAACCTATGCCTCTTTCATTTTACTTCCTCTGCATGAAAAAACTAAATTAGAACCACATGCTTGCCTTTGTTGTTTACTCAGTTATGGGATCCAAATGTGGGGTTATTGTTGTTAGGATCCTATTTTAAACAAACTGTGTATTTTTTAGCATGTCAGTTTTAGGAGGACATTATTTTTCTTCCTTATCAATCTTTCACTGTTCCTTTCCTACTACTTCTCACTTCTATTATGAGCTATGTATTAAATCATTTCTCGATTATGACAATGTTACACCTGATGGACTTAATCAAGCTCTTTTCTTTCTTTTGTCCCTACAGAATCTAATATGATTGTTGATAATATACTTACTTACATTCTTCATTATTCTATTGGGGTGAGATAAACACTTTTATCATCTTAGTGATTGCAATTATTTTTCCACTATAGTAAATTTAGATAAGCCTCAATCTTACTATGAGGCTAGTATTGGTTTTCATTGGAAATAGCTTTGGGTAATTAACTTTAGGCTCTTAAAAAAAAAAAAAGAACTCACTTGGGATCTAGTTGATCTCCTCCCTTGCAAGACTATTATTAGTTGCAAAGAAGTTTATAAAATTAAAAGCAACTCATATGGATACATCGAAAACTATAAAACTCACTTAAATCTAAGGTTATACTCGAGAGTATAAGACAGACTGTGAGGAAACCTTTGCTCTTTAGGCTTCAATAAAATCTGTAGATAGCCATTGTAGCTATTTAACATTGAAACTTTTCAAGTGACTATCAAAATTATTTTCTTGAATGGTTTGCAGAAAGAATTCTTGTATTTTCTATAATATATTTTTTTACAAGAAAATGTCTTTTTTATAATATATATAAAAAGCACAAATGTGGATGATCTTTTGAACTAACGAACATAGTCATTATTATTTATATTTCTAAACTATCATTTTAAATAAATTTCTTTATTAATAATATTTATCTAATTTATAATTGGGAAGTTTAATTTCATTAAAATACTTTTGTAACATGGATTAATTTGATAATGAATAAAAACAAATTAAAAGTTTATATGGAAATATTTTATCTTAAAAATGCTTTTAATGAAAGCATAAATGTGGAAAATTTTTTGAACTCAAGAAAATATTCATTATTGTTCAATATATTTTTAAATTGCCATTATGCAAATTTTTGTTATTATTAATTATATTCGTCTATTTTATAAGTAAGAAGTTTAATTTCATTAAAACACTTTATTAAAAGAATTAATTTGATAATAAATAAAAAAGAATTAAAAGTTTACATGAAATTGTTTTATTTTAAAATATTTCACTAATCTTAAAAATTGGTTCAATTTATTTCAAGTAAATAAATAGAAATAAAAAGTACATTGAATTTTTTTTATCTTTCGTAATTAGTATTGCATTAATATTTGAAAATAATAAAATTTATAATAATTTAATATAATATACACATATTAAACTTCGCATGTTAATTCAAATTTTAGTTCATATATGCTTTATTAGTTTTAATTATTTCTAAAATATACAATTATATAAATCTACAAATCCACTGAAGATAATAATTATAACATCAAAATTTAAATATTAACCGAATTCCTAATATTCGAATCTGAAAAAACCAAAATGAATAACTACGAATATCCGAATCTGCATCATCCATTATTATTCTATAGTTTTCTATGTCTGCGATCTTAAGTTAAAAGTTCCATTGTTAATTTTTTATTTGATTAATTGATTTTTTATAGATAATACTTAAATATTAAAGTAATTTCTTTTGTATTCTTAAATGAAAAGATCATATATATATATATATATATATATAGAGAGAGAGAGAGAGAGAGAGCATTTGATGAATAGACCTGACATATGATGACTGTCGCACAAAGTGGGAATAATGA